>VMKM01003596.1:5000-32653 GCA_008360985.2 Macquaria ambigua | reverse complement strand
CTTCCTCTCCTCTCTCCTCATCTCCTCTCCTCTCTCTCTCTTTCCTCTGTCCTTACCTCCACTCCCTCTCCTCTCCTCTTGCCGTTTCTTCATACCTCCTCTTTTTCTCCTTCATCTCATCTTTCCTCTCCTCTTTTGTCAAGTCTCTCTCTTCACCTCATCCTTTTCTTTTTCTCCTCCTATTCCCTCCATACCACCTCCCTTTATTGATTTTCTCTCTCTCTCTCTCTCTCTCTCTCTCTCTCTCTCCTCCTGCCTCCCTTGGTCATTTCTCTCAACTTAACTTTCTAGACCTTATTTGACTCCTTCCCTACCCTTACAAGTCTTTCCCTCTTTTCTCCTCCCATCTCCTCCCCGTGCTCACCTGTTCTCTGCTCTCTTTACACCTCCCTTTCTTCCCTTTTATTACCTTATTTGACTTCTCTACTTGAACCTCTTCTCCTCTTTTCTCTTCCCATTTCCTCCTGTCCTCACCTCCCCTCTCACGTCCTCTAACCTTTATTGCTCCTTACCCCTCCTCTCCATGTCTCTCCTCTTACAACCCTCCTTTCTTCTTCTGCCTTCTCTTTGCACATCCTTTCACCTCCGTCTGTTCTTCTTTATTACTCCTGTCAGACTGCTGTCGTCTCCTTTTCCCTCTTTCCTACCACTTATCCTCCTCTCTTGTCTCCTCTATTTGTCTATATCTCATCCTTTCTGGTCCTCTCTCCTCACATGTCACCTCCCTCTTTTATTCTTCTCTTCTCTCATTTTATTGTCTTCCCTTTTATCTACCCTTGTCTCCTCTCATCTTCCTCCCTCTCTCCTCACACTCTCACTCTCCTCCTTCCCTTACATGTCCTCTGCCGTCTTTTCACCTCCCCCTTCCCCTTTTCTCTTCTTTTAAATCTGTTTCTATTCTCTCCTGTCCTCTCTTTACACCTCCTCCCACCTGGTCTTCACCTTATTTGACTCCTCTACTCTCCTCACACCTTCTCTCCTCTTTTTTTCTTCCTCCCATCTCTTCATTTTCTCACCTGTCTCCTCCTTCTCCAATGCATCAATTCAACTGTTGTTTTTGCTGATATTAAAGACCTTTGATCTCCATCTATAGAGCAGCGATCAATAAGTGAAACCGCCGCAGACCCTGATCTGATTCTGCCGCTATACCAACATCATCCATATTCATACTCACGGTTTAAGCGTGTGTGTGTGTGCAGGAGAGTCATCCGTCACTGTCTGTCCAGTCACTTTGTAGTCATATATTTAGATTTAAATGTATGAGGTATTGATCCAGGTAAACACACACAGACAGAACTCCACACCACCATAACGTTTTATTCCCCTCAAAATAATTGTCTGTCTCATTGATAGAGAGAGCTAAAGTCCTGCCCAACTTCCAGCTTAACTTCTGTTCCACTTGCTTTCAGTGCTCATTGTGTTTTCACTTTACTGTCCATATTCTAAACCAGGCAGTACAGGCAGGGTGGAGTTCAGGAGTGTGAATTACACAATGACAATCACCTGAAACAATCTAATTTATAAACTCTGAAGGTAAGAAAGTAAAGTGTATTAAACTAGCTAGATAGCTAGCTACATTAACCTACAGTGTCTGCATTGGCTTGCACGACGCACGCGAGCATAAACTTTAATGATGACGCGAGCCACTGCAATGATGGGAGTGAGGCGGGCAGACTTTAAGAAATGGTGCGGTCCACTTTAGGGGTGACTCAAATCGTCTTACAAGATTCTTCCAGGCATGACTATGGGAAATTATATTATAAATCATATTTACGATTACAGATTAAGAAAGATATATAAATGTTTCGACCCCGTCCCACCTGTTGTTTTTACCTCTTTTAGGGGGGGGTCAAAGTCTTAATTAGGGGGGTCAGACCCTCCCCAATCCCCCCTTTAATTTGAACCGTGCATTTTAGCAAAGACAACAACTAGTTTTTACAGTTTCCACGATGCTTTGACAGCACTTCTATGTCAAAGACTCATAAAACATGATGTTGTCCAATGTTAACAAACTAATCATTGTTTAATCGTTCATGCCAAATGACTATTTATGTTTATTTTATAGTCAGAGGAGTGATGTAAAGTAAGAAAATGAAGCTTTCTCATAGTTAAATTTTAATTTCGCTATTCTCTTCTGCTGATTGATTCTGTGGAGTATTAATTTAACCTATGTCCATTACACCAGGACAGTTTTTACAGTTGTTGTTCTCAATACTCATGCTGTATTAACCTATTAAGTATATGCAAATTTTTTACTGCAGTATATGGGGAATTCTGTGAATAAGACTATGAAGAGATGATGGTAACCATGGTTTATGTAGTGGCATTGCTTATTCACTGCTTTTATTGTTGTTTTGTGGGTTCATTTGACTCCATTATATATGGTAACTAAAAAACAAACACATTACAAAGCTATAGTGATTGACTGGTAATAGTGAGTGATTGCAGGTGTATACCCAGTGTCCCTTTTCCTGGGAAACATCGTCTAGGTAAGCAAGTAAGTAAGTGATATGTTTCATGTCATCATTAACATTGATAGGAATAATTAGCCTGAGCAGCAAAGGTTTAATTAACAAAGAAAAAAACAGAGCCACCCACAGAAACTCAAACCTCATTTACAGAATAAAGGAAAAAGAAACAGAATAATTGCAGCAGCACAGACGGAGCAGAGCAGGTGAACCCAAAGAGCATCCATGAGCTCCAAGCATCCAAGAACACTTATGCACTTTTTTACCTTTTCAAGATAAAAAAGATTAAATTGTACAAAAGTGCAGTATGTAGTTCTTGATGTTTTAGAATGATGGGTTTAGCTTTTTGATATCAGCTGCAGTCTTCAGAGCAAAACACCAAAGCCAACATGGAGATAATAGTGTTGCAGATTGAATGATGCAGGATGTTTTCGGGGGGTCAGTTTTCCTCTCAGCTCGGTCATCAAATGTTCTCATTTCAAATCAGGTGGGGGAAAAAAAAGAAGAAATGGCTGAAATTAAGAAAGTGCTCCCCAGCGATTTGAAAATAACACTCATCCAATTACAACAGTAATGTCACGAATGCTTCACCCTGATTGCTGCACAGTGTCATTACCGTAACAGCTATTAAAGCAGACGCAGTGCTTTGTAATGTGGCTGGAGCTGTAGAGGGATGCAGCCTGCGTCCCCTTGCGCTGACCCTGCAGCTAATGGTCCAGAACCGCTCCACCTGCTCTGTAATATCACTGGCTGAAGACGCATCCAGCCGTTTGACCAAACTAATAGAGGGACACTCCATGATTTAACAGGGACCTCAAGTCTGGCATGCTTTTGTGTGTGTGTGTGTGTGTGTGTGTGTGTGTGTGTGTGTGTGTGTGTGTGTGTGTGTGTGTGTGTGTGTGTGTGTGTGTGTGTGTTTTGTACTTTTATCCTTGTAAAGAGCAAATGGTGCCATCAAGGTAAAAATATGAGGGAAATCAAGTGCAGACATTTTGCCAGTTCTCACTTTTACAAGGGCTTAGGACTCTATTTAAGGGTTAAAGAGGCAATAACTAAACTAAATCTATAAGAGTCTTATGGCTTCATGGATGATTAAACAGTAAGGAGTAATAGGGACAAAAAATGGTGTATTTTCTGGCAGTGATAGGTGCTGCTTGTACATATTCTGTGTGATGTGTAAGTCATTACGAATCAGTGAAAACAAGAGGAGAGTTATATCGAGCAGCCACCACCCTCTTCATCCTTTACCCTGCCGATGTGGTTTGATCTTGTAAATAGTCATTAATTCAGACACTGAGTGTCATGGTCCACAAAGGACTCTCATTTGAACTTGTGTGTTTTGGGGTTTTGGTGTTTCCTGTTTTATTTTGATATCCCTGGTCTTGTGTTCGTGTGTGCTTTTTACTTCCTGTCATTGTTCTGTTTCCCTCCAGTTTTGATTAGGTACACCTGTGTCTCATTACCCACCTGTTTCTGTTTCCCTCGTTGTCTCCTCCCCTATATAGACCGGTCCTCTCGCTTTGTTCTCTGTCACGTCATTGTGTAATGTGGATGTCATGTTCCTTGTGCTTCTGTTCCTGTGGCTTTTTCTTGAGAGAATTTTTGAGTTAATAAATCTTGGAACCGCTTCAGCCTGTCTGCATTTTGGGTCCTTTTCCCGCTACCGAGATGGCTTATCGTGGCAAATCTGCCTCGATGGCCATTCCTAACACTGAGTAATTAAATACATTCTGGCACGTTTTATTGTAGAAGTTAAAGGAAAAGATTTTCAACATTTTGGGAAATTTGCATATTTGCTGTCTTTCCAAAATTGAAATGAGATGTATATCATGTCATACATTAAGTGTAGAGTTTGAATGAGGACATGTTGAACCTAGCTTAGCATAAAAGCTGGAGGCATGGGGAAACAGCTAGCCTGGCTCTCCCCAAAGTCATAAAATCACCTTATCTGTAAAGTTTACTAATTAACACTACTACTATGTTTTTCATAGTAGCATGCTGTATGAAACTGCCAAATCGATTTATTTTGCAGTATGCTAAGCCAGGATTAGCCGGTTTCTGGTTTTGGAAAGTGCAAGTAAACAATAGCACGACTAATGGTGAAGTAAGGGTCCAACTGCAGCACCTCAGACCGCCCTCCTCAGTTTATTAAACAGCATTTGTTGGAAAAGCTAGACACTGGCGGCTAATGAGCTACCACAGGCTGTATGCAGTAAACTGCAAGCTAATGTTAGCTAACTCGCTAACCTCTATGGGAAATTATAGTAGTAAGCTAATAGACTAACGGTCGGATCAGTAGTGTCCTTAAATTAGTTTAGAAAGAGATGTTGGTGGACTGCTGAGGTGAAATAAGTGAAAGTTTACGTAACGTTAATGGCAAACCACCGCTAGCGCTTTGCATTGTGGGAAACAGACTGGCCCGATACATACTGGAGATTTTTTCCAACTCAGTATGACATCCGGGTATTTTTGTCAAACTGCAGATTTTGCTTTTGTTTGCATACTACATGCTACATTTTGGCCAAATCAGTACGTACTGCTAGTACAGCAGGCGGTTTCAAATACAGCCTAGGTCGTGATGTGTGAAGCAGATACAGGCACATGATGTAAACTGAAGAGTTGAGTCAGCAGCTAACAGTTTGCTTGTTGTTTGAGAAAAAGTGCATCAACTGCAGAGTGGAGCAAAGCAGAAAACAATATTAGGTGATTACTATGAGCAGGGACACAGGAGCACAACAAACCTCAGTATCACACCAATCTCATACAGGGACGTAATGTCATGCAGTGTAATACTACTACGTCCCTAATGTATTGAATGATTCCCTGAGTGCTGAGATTTCTGGCTTTAAAACAGAACTTTCTAGACCTTACACTATCACTATGTTATTTATTCATCATGTCCAGCTCATTTGTTAGCTTGTTTGGCCTCCTGCTGTCACCCTGACTTTAAAGGCTCTCCAGTCCCCATCAGACATTGTGTGTAGTTGAGGTTAAAAGTAGGAACTTCCCAAATTATCATGTATGTCTAAAGAAATCTCAAAGTTTCTGTGCCTCTTTTTTTCCAGCAAAATTCATTTCAAAGTTCATACCAGAACTTCTAATGGACCCTGCAGTTGTTTGGCCAGTGAGATATCAGTTCTGACCTCACCTCTTTACGCTGCGTATCCCTAACTCTAATAAATATGAAAAACCTGAAAACCCTCTTGTAAGAAAAAGCATTGAATTTTGCCTTGTCCTTGTGTGCTCACATTCATTGAGTGTTTCTGATCCGTGTTGATGAATTCTCCTTTCATTTGGACGAGTTTTCAGCATTTCCTATTTTCATATGGCTCAACAGTCTGACATTAAGGCCATGAAAGTGAATAAAATGGAAGTGAATTGGAGTGAACAGAGGCTGAGGTCACTCTCACCTCACTAAATGTGCTGCGTGCATGATTGGTGCCGAATGACTGAAATTCCTTTTAATGTGGTGCAATATAACGACCTTGGAATATACAGCCTGTTTCACACACACATGCACACACATTAGACTAAAAAATTCATTCATTGCAATGAAATTAATGGCCTGCACACGGGAACACATTCACCTTCTCAGTCATTTTCTCTTTTTGTCTGTTGCTTTTTTCTCTTTCAGAAATTCTCTATGGTATTTTTATTTTTGAAGATTTATGTTCTCTTTTTCCCTTCTAGTTTTTTTTCTTTGACACGCTTATATTTATTTGCGTTCTAGCCGTAACCCAGCATGAATGTGTGTGTGTGTTTTGTGTGTGTGTTTGTGTCCAGGACCCAACCCGTGTGGTCAGCCCGGTCATCGATATCATCAACATGGACACTTTTGCCTACGTGGCGGCCTCCGCTGATCTCCGTGGAGGTATGGAAATACTTTCCTCTTTCTACACTCTGAGAAATAAAAATGGCTCTGAGGCACCTTTAGGGGGTCTTTTGATGACAGAGAGAAACCCCTGAGGCGTCCTGATTCATGAAGGAGCCCTTCATGATGAGTTCATGAACCTGTTCTCTCTGCCGTGAACCTCAAACACTCAACAAGAACACTTTTGAGGTATTTGTTTTATAGCAATGCCCCTCAAGGTGCTTATTGGCTCATGTTAGATCTCCGAGGGACCCTGAGAGTAGTCTTTTCCTCAAATATGATCTTATCTTTGTTTAACGCTGGATTCAGATGTGTAAAAATGTCCTGACTTGTATGTTACTTTATATATACAATACTGTCACTGCTTGTTCAGTGGGAGGAACTGCTGGTTTTTCATTATCACATTTCTTCCCATCAGTATGATGTGGCGGATGGCTGAAGATACTACAGTACCCATGAGCCTCAGCTGCCATTGCTATGGAAAATAAATCAATCAGAGGCATGAATCTGAACAAAACACTGCACCATAGTTGTTGAATTCATCCAAAATTGACCTAAAATCCCCAGGTGAACTGATTTAAATTGCTGAATGTATTATAATGGTTCTACAAAGAGTAATCTTTAGCTTCTGCTGGCTGTTAGCAGTGCACCCAAATAGTTTTAAGTTTGGCAATTGAATGTTTCATATCAAAATAGCCCTTATCGTAGCTCATAGTCGACTTCTCTCCTGATTTTATGTAAAAGAAACTGATATATTTTAACACTGTTGGTGTACTGAAGATTCACTACAGAACATGAGCAACTGCATTCTTTTTAACTATTTCTTCATATTTGTTAAATATTTCTTAATGTCTAATATTGAATGCCTGTTTCAGTCTTGATAAATGCAGATGGTGGACTGTAAAAACACCAGGATTAACAATGAATTTTCGTCCATACCCTTCTATCCCTGACAAAGTCTGACGTATTTTACAAATGTAGTAGAATGCTGACAAAACACCAAGACAAAAACAGAGTCCATCCATACCCCGCTGTCAGTCACCTGTCATTGTCTGTGCAAACAATCAATCGATATGTAAGATTCTGCTCCTCCATCATATCGGAGGTCTGTGTCCTCTTTAAGACCTCTCATCTGCCAGAGTCTCTCCCCTGTGTGAAAGTGCTGGTTCGAGGGTAATTCTTTGTGCGTTGCTGAAATGCAGTCTTGAAAACTTGAAACCAGGAAACCACTAATAGCAGTGAAAGTGGATCGCAGATTGATGATGTAGGGCGGAGAATCTGCCGAGGAGCCTTTTCCTTTTAGCACGACACGATTCTGCAGTTACAGATGAAACCAAAAAGGCCTGATAATGCATCAGAACAACACACAACTGTGTTCCTTCTCCACTCGTCCCTCACTTTTTCTGAAGCCAATCTCTCCTAAGAGCTTCATAGTCCCTCTCTCTTTCCATTAGCCTGTCTTATTCCAATCTTCTTCTCTTGGTAACAGCGATCCGCCAATCAATGCTGATAATAGCCCTGTCCATGTCTCTCTCTCTCTCTCTCTCTCTCTTTCTCTCTCTCTCTCTCTCTCTTACACACACACACACACACACACACACACACACACACACACACACACACACACACACACACACACGGGGGGAATCGATGGCGATAGTTGGGCTCACAAAGGACATTTTAATTATAGATGAATCTGTCGCTCATGACATAAAAAAGATGGTTATAAGATGGACCTTCTTTGATCCAGACACTCACACACACACACACACACACACACACACACACACACACACACACACATGTTGAAGTGTGCAGACACACACACACATGTTCACTCATGGATGGGGGATGGGAGTGCTGTGGCAGCAACTCCTTTGCTCCTGCTGGACTGCCTTATCAGCAAACACACACACCTACACGAGCCAACACACACACACACACACGTGCGCACTCATTGTTTACTTGCCTATACATCCACACATACTGAAACAGATGGATTATTGATAAAGAAAGTAAATGATGATTCAAGAGACAGAAACCAAACACAGAACTGTAACAATAAATATACGATTTGTTAAGAAATGAGTCAGTTTGACAGTCAGCTATCAGTTACTGATTGATCTGAATATATACATTTGTCCTTTTATTTGTATGTATGTTTCTATACATATTTTGAGTATTTTCCAAAGCCGACTTGGTACAGGACAGTACCG
Source organism: Macquaria ambigua (assembly GCA_008360985.2). NCBI lineage: Eukaryota > Metazoa > Chordata > Actinopteri > Centrarchiformes > Percichthyidae > Macquaria > Macquaria ambigua. The sequence goes on along the minus strand of VMKM01003596.1, from coordinate 24,098 downwards.
TCTATATATACAGTATGACGTGTATGTATATGCTTTTTTTCATAGGTTTTGACTGGAGTCTCCATTTTAAGTGGGAACAGCTGTCACCTGATCAGAGAGCTCGTCGGACCGACCCGACCCAGCCGATCAAGTAACACGCTAACACACACGCTAACACACACACACAGACACAAACATACAGTATAATGCTAATGCACATTAGTAAGTGCCAACAGGAGGAAGCAAGGAGAAGGTAGGAAAAAGGTGGAAAAGGATGAAAGGAGGAGGAGACAGAATCCAATCCTGATGTTAATGCTGACACAGCTGCTGTTGCTTTCATTTAAAACCTGAAAGCTCAAGCTGGTTTCTAACAAGTAAAGTTCCTCCTTCTCCAACTATTCGTCGAATAAGTGAGGAAGTTGTACCTCATGTTCAGAAAGTTCAGAAAGCAAACACGTAAAAACTTGCTGGGAAAAAAAGTTTGACGTGGGCGTTTAACCCTGATCTTCACTTCCCATTTTCAAGCTCGAGTGGAGAGTTTTAATTGCTGCTAAATGTGGTCTGTGTGTGTGTGTGTGTGTGTGTGTGTGTGTGTGTGTGTGTGTGTGTGTGCGTGAGATCTACACTGTACAGAGTAGATGAGCAGTGTTCAGTCTCTATAGGGAAGATTATATGTTTTGTTATACTTCTATACTTTAAAATTCAAAACACTTTCTGTTGACAGCTATATTTCTCTGCATGTACAGTACCAGTCAAAAGTTTGGACACACCTTCTCATTCAATGGTTTTTATTTATTTTAATTATTTTCTACATTGTAGATTAATACTGAAGACATCAAAACTATGAAAGAACACATATGGAATTATGTAGTAAACAAAAAAGTGTTAAACAAACCAGAATATGTTTTATATTTTAGATTCTTTAAAGTAGCCCCCTTTTGCTTTGATGACAGCTTTGCACACTCTTGGCTTTCTCTCAGTCAGCTACATGAGGTAGTCTCCTGGAATGGTTTTCCAACAGTCTTGAAGGACTTCCCAGAGGTGCTGAGCACTTGTTGGCTGCTTTTCCTTCACTCTGCGGTCCAACTCATCCCAAACCATCTCAATTGGGTTTAGGTCGGGTGATTGTGGAGGCCAGGTCATCTGACGCAGCACTCCATCACTTTCCTTCTTGGTCAAATAGCCCTTACATAGCCTGGAGGTGTGTTTGGAGTCATTGTCTTGTTGAAAAACAAATGATGGTCCCAGTAAGCGCAAACCAGATGGGATGACATGGCGCTGCAGAGTGCTGTGGTAGCCATGCTGGTTAAGTGTGCCTTGAATTTTGAATAAATCACCAACAGTGTCACCAGCAAAGCACCCCCACACCATCACACCTCCTCCTCCATGCTTCACGGTGGGAAACACACATGCAGAAACCATCCGCTCACCTTCTCTGTGTCTCACAAAGACACGCCGGTTGGAACCAAAAATCTCAAATTTGGACTCATCAGACCAAAGTACAGATTTCCACTGGTCTAATGTCCATTCCTTGTGTTTCTTGGCCCAAACAATTCTCTTCTTCTTGTTGTTCATCCTCAGTAGTGGCTTCTTTGCAGCAATTCGACCATGAAGGCCTGATTCACGCAGTCTCCTTTGAACAGCTGATGTTGAGATTTGTCTGCTACTTGAACTCTGTGAAGAATTTATGTGGGCTCTAATCTGAGGTGCTGTTAATTTGCGGTTTCTGAGGCTGGTAACTCTAATGAACTTATCCTCTGCAGCAGAGGTAACTCTTGGTCTTCCTTTCCTGGGGCGGTCCTCATGAGAGCCAGTTTCATCATAGCGTTTGATGGTTTTTGCGACTGCATTTGAGGATACATCATCAAAGTTCTTGAAATTTTCTGGATGGACTGACCATCATGTCTTAAAGTAATGATGGACTGTCGTTTCTCTTTACTGAGTTGAGTGGTTCGTGCCATAATATGGATTATAACAGTAGTCAAATAGGGCTATCCACTGTGTACTAACCCTACCTCTGCACAACACAACTGATGGTCTCAAACACATTAAGAAGGCAAGTAATTCCACAAATTGACTCTTGACAAGGCACACCTGTATCAAACGTTTGACTGGTACTGTATATCCAACATACGTTTCGCCATATAAAATATAAAGTATTTCAAGTTAGTGGCTATAAGAAGTGTTTTAAATGTAGCTTTACAAATTTTAATATTAGCAGGAACTTCTGTTTAGTGATTTAACACAATGTTTGTTGTTCTAGCGAGTTTATTACAAGACACAGGTTTTATTTAACAAATCTTCAGATTTGCTCATGAGCAAGTACAATGTATTGCATAAAATAGAAAAATCTTGTTTTTGAATCTCTATTCTTCCTTAAGTTGTTTTCACTGTGTGTAAGCTTCTGAACTCTTTGTCGTTCTCGTCTTTGAGCGATTTTTCTACCTTTTGGCTTCTTACAGAGCCCATAAAGTTGTGAAACATTATGTATTTTTTATTTTGTTTTATCTTTAAGGACTTCTGGGTCTCCATAGCTTCATCTTTGTCAGCCACTGATTGTGTGTGACTGACTGAGTGTGTGTGTGTGTGTGTGTGTGTGTGTGTGTGTGTTTTCCTGTTGATGCCTATGCATGAACATGTATGATCAGACTTTATAAGCACTGGCAGTCCGAAAGGTAGCGAAGTGATACAGAGAGCAAACAAGCAAATAGACAGCAAGTCAGACCATTATAAATGTACCAGTCTGAATTGTCATGATGCTCCCAAATGAAAGTTTTTCGTAGTATAGCAGCTTTGAGGTTTCAGCATTACATCTGACCGTGTAGGTCCACATATGGAGTTTACCTGTTTCTGCACAGCTGTGGGTCACATTTTGAACCCCACCATCAGTTATGTCATGATAAAACATATTTACAATGCATCAAAAATGTTTGCAACTATAAACATCAGTTACTGTACATTGTCAGTGTGTTGAATGTGATATATAAAGACTATTTTTCTCTCTAGCACCTGGTTTAATACTATAAGAAAGTGGCAGGAGGAACCCAATACAACAAAGCATGAAAAAGAAATAAACTTCACATTTTCTGAGGCTGTTAATTGGTGGTTAATTGCAGTGCTGTGGTGACCGACCGCGGCTAAAATGACAAATGATGCGGATCGTCTCTGCAACAATCAGTAACAAATGTTTCGCCCCGGTTTGACTTGTTACTGCTGCAGCGCCGCGTGCTGGGCTGTGGAGAAAGACTTAATTCACTGAGAGTTTACACCAAATCAAATCATCAATGCTGGACAAATCATTTGCTCTGGAGAGATGAACAGACAAAGGAATGAAGGCAGAGGAGCCTCAGCCTCAAACACACACACACACACACACACACACAGTTATAAATAATAAACTTTGGCACTGTTCCTTCTTCATAAGTCAGATTGGTGGCAGGAACCCAAATTTCCTGCTGTGCCAACTTGTGACTGTCTGAGAGCATGTTTTTTTTAGTGGAGGCAGAGTGTTAAACACACAGAGATGGACGGGTGGTGATGTGCCTGTGTGTGTGTGTGTGTGTGTGTGTGTGTGTGTTACGGAGAGACACGTAGAGAGATGGAGTGTAGCTCATTTATTATGATGGTCTGTCTCTCGCTGGATGTCGGTGTGCTGCTTCTGTCTGTGCAACGTCAACCTGCGGAGGCTGGACTGAGTCACCGAGTACGTCTAGGAAAACACACACCCACACACGCACATATGTAAACTATACTTGTGAGGACCTTCACTGACATAATGCAATCCTTAGCCTCTAACCCTCACCTTAACCATCACAGCTATCATTCATTCTGTAACTACAGCTGTCAAATAAATGGAGTAGAAGTATTAAGTTGCATAAAACTGAGATACTCAACTTCAGGATGTGAAGACACTTACTGAACAGCGTATTACCTCTGTTTACCTGGTGGTCGCCGTGACTCAGGATTAAATGATGGTCGCCATGAATACATTTCCAAAGTTGTGAAATCCTGCCTCATGGTATCATAAACGCTGTGCAGTGTTTTGATGTCTGATAAACCTTGAAACTTGTTTAGGTAAAACGGCCTTTGTGGATCGGTCCTCACAAAGATAGTACAAGAAGTACAAGAGGACACACAAACACACACACACACACACACACACACACACACAAATATGCACCAGCCTTGTCTCATTTCATTTATTTGCCAAGTTATTTTATGCTAATTTCCTCAGTTTCCTCAGTCACATACAAAGCACATGAAGCTTTACATACACACACACACACACACACACACACACATTCCTTTAAACACACAAAGACAAATTGAGCTTGAAAAAGGTTTTATGTGCTTCCACCCACACACACACACACACACACACACATACACACACACACACATACACAGAGAGAGTGCTATTTGCAGTTGGTGACGGCAGGATAATTGTTGATGAACAGAGGGTATTTGATGACACGTGCTGGCCCTCAGCTATTCACTGGTCACATGTCCAGATCATGAATCAGCCTCTGTTTGTATGTACGTGTGTGTGTGTGTGTGTGTGTGTGTGTGTGTGTGTGTGGCAGCAAACCAACAAGCTCTCTCTCTCTCTCTCTTGTTGTTGTTTCTCTCTGACAGGACTCCCATCATCGCGGGAGGCCTGTTTGTGATTGACAGGTCCTGGTTCAATCACCTCGGCAAGTACGACACTGCCATGGACATCTGGGGCGGGGAGAACTTTGGTGAGTCGTTGGTAGCAACATGAAGCTGACCACACTGACAAATCATTACAGAAGAAAACGGAGAAATTTATTTTTGGTCAAGATGTCGAAATTGGAATAAAGATTTAGCCTTTTCTTGTGTTTTAACCTGAGTTTTAGCCTAAACCTAACACGATGTGAACGCCAGTCTCTGGTGTCCACATCTTGTGCTTTGTTCCTCCACCCTGACCTCCTCCCTATAATTCAGAGCAGTTATAATCATGTCACACTTCCTGGACTGGAAGAATAAATGTTGCCAGTGAGCATAATCCAGGCAGCAGTTACGCTTCCTCCAAAATTTGACAAAGCAAATCAGTTTTATACTGTAATCATAATTATTTTGTGTGAGACAGGGTTTATATAACTGTCATAAGAAAGTGCACGAATGGCTCATGAACAGCTCAGCAGCTATCAAAGAGGAAGGAGCGATTAAGCCGGTGAGGTGACTGAATATAAAGGAATATAAAGGTGAATGAAGGTGAACTTTTCATTCAGCAGGAAAAAAAAAAGCCTTTACAGTCTGACATCCATCCAGCAGCAACATCTGGCTCTCCTGCTGCTACCTGCCTCCAGTCATCTGAGCTCCGTGTGTGTGTGTGTGTGTGTGTGTGTGTGTGTGTGTGTGTGCTCAGTAATAGAGTGTTGGAGTTAGTTTGCTGATTGCTGTACTGCTGCTTTTCTCAGATCAATGAAAGACTGTTAGCCTGTTTTTCCTCTCTCTCTCCGACATGCACACACACACACACACGCACACACACACACACACACACACACACTCATTTGCTCTCTGTCATGTTTCTGTCTCACAGGCTCTGTGTCAGTACCTCAGTATCTTGCTGACTTCTCTTGTTCTCCTTTGTGCTCTCTGGTGTTTCATCTTCACTCCCATCTCTCCTCTTCCTCATCAAACCCAGACCATGCTCTCATTTTCCCTCTCTCTCTCTCTTCCTCTCTCTCTCTTCCTCTCTCTCTCTTCCTCTCTCTCTCTCTCTCACATCGCAGTCGCTGTAAAACTTTGTAAAGTTCTCAGCATCTCGTTCTTTGGGGAAACTCTGTTATTTCTCTCTTTCTCTCCTCACAGCTCACAGACAGACAGACAGTCAATTAAAGTACACTAACGCTTGCAACACACACACACAATCACACACACACACACACACACTCACACACTGATGTGAACCAAAGTGAAGTTAGTTGTGTCTTTTATTTGTGCTGCGGTGCTCACGTGGGAGAATGAGCACAGTATAAGCAGGTCATGAACACACATGCATGCACATAGTAACACAACACACATACACATTCACACTGAATCAGACAAACAACTCAAAGTCCGTCAGCGGCTCATCAAATATTCAGAGAGGTTTGGCCCACTTAGCCGTGATGTGCAGGATAGAGAACTAACGAGGAGACACAGAACTAAAAAGGCAAAGCTTCAAATAAACAACAAGCCTGGTTACACACAGAGAGAGCAGATGAAGTTACCCAGTTACCATGACACATCTGATGTGTTACATCTTAAGTAAGTAAGTTTATTTATATAGTGCCTTTCAAAGACGGAACATCTCAATAGAAATAAGGCAACAGACATAAAATACAGATTTAAGAAGAGTTACACAAAAACACAGCTACAACAAGGGTTGCTGGACTATGAAAAGAAACAAAAATATGTTTCATTCATTTGTTATAAGTGACAGATATTTTATGAAACCTCTTGGTAAAAAGGAACATTCAACTCAAGTCAATTTTTATTTATATAGCCCACAAAATCACAAATCACAATTTGCCTCAGGATTTACAATCACAGTTACCCCATACAACACCCTCTATCCTTAGAGCCTCGGTTCAGATGAGGAAAAATTCCCCTAAAAAAATGGAGGAAACCTCAGGAAGGGATCTCTCTCCCAGGTCTGACGTCAAGTATATAAACAGGGTTATCTTTTGCACTTCAATAGCTAAATGAAGACTAATACGGGAATATCCTAAACTTTTACTCTTTGTGATTTGAGCCAAAATACAGGAAAAGGATGCAGTGAAATATTAGACTTCCATAATAGCTTCAAGTTTGAATATGCACAAAATGTACAGCGTAATTTGTGTGTGTGTGGTGTGTGCAGAGATCTCGTTCCGGGTGTGGCAGTGTGGCGGCAGTCTGGAGATCCTGCCCTGCAGCAGAGTGGGCCACGTCTTCAGGAAGAAACACCCGTACGTCTTCCCTGAGGGCAACGCCAACACATACATCAAGTAAGTCTCTGATATTAATGTCCAACTTTATTGGAGACCAACATGTTTCAGCCTGTGGCCTTCATCAGGGTCCTGATGAAGACTTGAGGCCTGTGTGGTCTTTATATTACAAGTGTTGGTGGAGTTTTGACCTCTTCTCCATGCACCTTGGAAATAAGTGAAGTTGTGCCAGAAATCCCTACTCAGTCACACAGCTGATCAGACAAAGCTGTACCAAGTCTGTTCAGTCTGGGTACTCATTAAGATTTTATTCAGTTATAAACATGCTTGATTTTGTATGACTGGAATCTTGACTGTCAACATCATGTAACTGAAAAACATATTAAAAAATGGATGAAAATGGAGAGCAAATGTTAAAATAGTGTGGTGCGGCCAGAGTGAGAACTATTCTATTCTTCAGCTGGTCAGTATTAAGGTCAGAGCCACAGCTCAGCTGATTGACAGCTCATTGTTGTCCTCGTCTCTCTAGCCACCATCTCATTCAAATTTAGCTTCTTTTTTTTCCAGTTTCTTTGCTGTTTTTGCACAAACTGCAGCATAAATCAGCAAATCTAACTGTTGTTTGATTGATGTCCGTTTCTATTTTGGTAGGAAAACGTGTGTTCGTGAATAGTGACGTAACTCTAATCATAGTCTACCTGTCATACAATGTGTTGTCCTCTGTATTTGCATTCAATATGTGCTCCTTCCTTATTGTCAAGACCAAAAGTACTGTGTATGGTGGAATATATAGTCATTATGTGTGAGGTATAATACTGACTTAACCTGCTGAATTCACTACTTAGATGAACTCCTGATTGACTAACTTTAATATCAAACGAACTAATTACTTCCTAAAATCACTTGGCGTGCACTTACACATTAACCTCCCTGCCTAACTAATAATCCCACTAACTTTCCTGCTGACTGATTCACTGTTTGACTGACATAATATACAGGCAACAGACGTGCAGCGTTTGCACTCTGAGCTGTGCGTCGCAGCCACCGAACGCTGTTCACATCATTGTTAAAGTGGATTTACAGCTGCCTGGGAGCCTTTGAGCTGCGAGTACAATATTATCCTATTAGCATAAGCTGTATTCTGTTCTCTGCCCCCTTTCAAACAGTTCAAACAGAAAGATGTTTACAGGCAGTCCAATAATCCATTAACAGGACTAATGTGCTCAGACTGCATGTGAATTGATCTCGTATAAATAGATGAATCAAGGCTACAATAAGGATGCTGGTTCCATTCAGATTACAAAACGGAGTGCAATTCCAGCATTACTGCATCGTGTACTCATCATAGTGTTATATAGTAAGGAATAAGAACAAATAAATAGTATGGAATTGGGAGACAGTGCTTGTTTATTTCATAAAATTGACGTCACGCAAGAAAAATAAATTCTCTAATATTGATATCTTCTTTTTTAAATTGTCCTGTTTGCTAGTGAATATCCACAGAAGGGCCAGTATCAAGTCTAGGCATGTAATGAAAGGCATTCTGGGAAACATTGTAAATGACAAAGTGAGGTAGAAGACAGGGAGAGTGAGTTCACCGAAAACTAAATTGCAGCACTTCGTCAGGAAATAACTCCTGGGATCCACAGACTGATGATTCATCTGGCGGATTGTTCCTTTAACAGCTCAGTAATTCATAAACCTCGGCATGTGAGCAAGGCACTAACACTGCCGGGGTTGGAAGTAGGGTTTCCTTTGTGGCTTAACGGGCGGAGCAAGGCACTGACGCTGCCAGGTTGGAGGGGTTCGGTTCCCAGAAGGAGCGCTCCCGCTGCTGAACGGCACTTCAGAGCAAAGCCCTCCGCCAAACGGCTCATATAAACTTATTGTTTTGTGTCAACCAGCTAATCCACACCAACACTGAGACTTTTCTTTTTTTCAGTCAGGCTGTTTAGTTGCTCATTTCGTTCCCTGTTGGCCGTTACCGAGGCAACATCTGTTCAGTGCGGCAGATGATGGCTTTTATTCGTATCACGATGGCCTGATGTTTGTGATCAACGCCGATCTCCCAAACAAAGCTGCTGTTGTCTGCTCGCGTGTTGCTCTGCCGGTTAATTAGCTGGAGGCTCGGCGCTGGCAGTCTGGGTTATGAATATGCTAAATAAAAAGAGATGCTTAATAATTCGATTACAAAGATTATGCTGTTTCCTCCTTCACCGAGGCCTGCTGCTGTGACCTTGTGTATGTGTGATTTTTTAATTGTGAGCCTGTGTGTGACACGTATTTATGTTTATACGCCTACAAGCATCTCATATCCTCTCTCTCTTCCCCTTTCATTAAACTGCCACAGCCAGCGTGTGTAATGCATGTAATGGAGGGTTTCTGTCATTTCAATGAGATAGTTCACAGCTCAGAGAAACTCAGCTAATAGCTAATTACTTCAGAGAGAGAAAAAGAGAATGAGAGAAAAAGAGTAAATGGGGACAAGAGAGAGAGAGAGAGAGAAAATGTGCTTCACTGTTTGTGGGAGAATAAAAGCGCTGAACACCTGGTATAAACATGGATCTGGATATCATAATGCAAGGTGTAAATTAATGCAGAACAACCAGAATGATTCATTTACACCTGGCTTTACCATGCACTCTGGATTTGGATATCTCCACAAGGATAAACTCAAGTTAAATGTAGGTGTAAACGCACACAGAAAAACATTGTGATCGAATGCGATCGGATCGGTCAGACCACATCTGGAGGTGGGCTGTTGTTTCTGCAGCAGAGCTGGGTGTTTTAAAGGCAGCAGGTGAACTCTGGGAGCCTGCTGATGTCTGTTTGTGCTTCCCTTCTCCTCCCTGCAGCCTCTCCTCCATTTCACTGTGGTTAAAATATCAACTGGGTCCACACTGTTGATGGAGGAGAGGACAGACCTTTTATATCTATATATTTTCTTTTCATTTAAACATTTAAATATCATCCCCAAACATCTAGGGCACAGCAGTTGGGGTTCTGTATTAGTGAAGCTGTCCTGTTGTGTTGTGTGTGTGATTAATGAATTACCCTGTATTATGACATGCCCTGAAATCACTGAAGCCTCAGATAGTGTTAAATTGTTTCCCATGTTTTGATTTAGTAAAACAAAATCTGAGGCTTGTTCAGTTGCTGTTTAGTATTAAACAAACGTGCTGATAGTTGCACATGTTTTTAATCCATTAACTACAAATCATATGTATGATTCTGCAGCTAAATGGTATAAAGCGTAGTATAGGTTTTATTGATTTCCTGCTTTCTAGAGAACTATTGGTTTTAGTTTATTTCAGTACACACTTAAAATGAACTTCCACAGGCTTGAAACTTTCTGGCAAAGTAAACACATACAGCAGAGACTGTTTTTTGTTGGTGTGTTCAAAGAAACTTTGACTGCAGAGATTCAATTTCCAACATTCAATAAGTAACATTCAATAAATGTCAGATAAGTCACGTGATCCACTTCAGGAAAGTCATGTCTGTCTTCTGGATGCAAATGTTTTCACCAGTGTCTTTGATCATACAACTAAGGAGAATTTTCGGCAGCTGCTGAGTTTCAGTCCAAGTATGACATAAAGCGAATACAGCAGGAAATTAGACTGCGAGGTGCCATGGTCTTAACTCTGTGTATGTGTGTGTCTGTGTGTGGTTACAGGAACACACGGCGCACAGCTGAGGTGTGGATGGACGACTTCCGTCTCTTTTACTACTCCGCTCGCCCTGCAGCACGAGGGAAATCCTACGGAGAGTAAGACACACACACACACACACACACACACAACTGACACACACTCGCTGTTCACACTGGTGAGTAGCCTGGTTCCAGACATCTGAATTACCGCCCACATCTCCAGCCTTTTTTCAACTACTCAAACTCCAGTTGGAAAAACAAGCCGAAGCCAATACGAGCTCTGTAGGCAGGATTAGGAATGGCAGTGTCATCTGTTTGTGCCAGAAAAACAGCAACAGAAACATTTAAAAATTGCCTCGTTTATTGATTTGCCCACGATGGAGTAACACAACCAGAGATACTGAAAAAGATTGAATACAGAACTATAATTCGATCTCTGGACATTTACCTTAATCTTAAAGAGGTGCTGCACACTGAAATGTGTTTTTTGAGTTGCAAACTAAATGATGTGACTGTACTGTGATGAAACACATCATTGACATTTCTTACCAAATTTATAAAAATCGGCATTTCATGGGTTGAAAATGGTTCAACACGCCATCTACTGGTTTAAATCAGCCCTGTTTCATGCAAGGCCAATGCTGACATAAAGTCAACCGGTTTGGACTAATCTACGTCATGAAATTTATATAAAAAAACACTCTAATCAGCGTCAGTCAGTCTCCCCTGTATGTCCTGACACGCCATGCCTCCTACAGGTGTTGTTCATTGAATTTTTTTAATTTGCTGGGAGAGAGGGATCTAGCAGAATTTGAGGGTGGAGTTACCCTCTAAAGAGTAACTTAACCCCCTGAAGATCTTGTTTTTGCTGACCTCTAATAGTTTAACTTCTCAGCTTGCTGCTGTGATGTACAGGTGTACTCAAAGACCTCAAAGTGACATCACTGTTGGGTGTGGTTACAGGTGAAACAGGCTTGAAACTTTAAACCAGAGAGGGGAGTGAAACACTGCGTTTCAGCCCGGTGTGATACTCTTTAAACATCCATTCTTAAGCCTAAAATAAATAAAGGTTTACCTTGGACCAGTGTTTTGTTGAGTCCCCACAATGTGATTTATACAAGATTCCCGCACCAACACACAACAGGAACAGACATTAAAGCCCACAGCTGTGTTTAAATGTCAGTGTTTATCTGTCAGACAGGTAAACACTGACATTTAAACACAGCTTTAAGGTTTTACCTGCCTTTTCACATCACACGCTTCTATTATTATTATTGTTAGGTTAGTACTTTAGTTTTTATTATCTGTGTCAATGTTGTTATGTCTTTGGATATTTTATGACTACTTCTCCTTGTCTGAGTATTAGTGTGTGGCAGCTTTTCTCTTTATCTGACTGTCTGCTTTATGCACTTGTTTGTGTATTTGTGTGTGTGTCACCAGTATCCGAGGCAGAGTGGAACTCCGCAAGAAACTCAAGTGCAAATCCTTTAAGTGGTACTTGGACAATGTCTACCCAGAGCTCAAGTAAGAGAGTGTCTGTGTGTGTGTGTGTGTGTGTGTGTGTGTGTGTGTGTCTTTGAACTGATCTATCCAGGGAAAGAAAGCTTCTGCTGAGCATGCAACTGAGAGAGAGGACAAATTTCAAAACTGACAACAAAACTGGGTTTATTATTGTCTGGGGCATTTTAAAAATAAGATTAGTTCTTTCTTTTTTTTGAGGTTTTTGTCTCATGTTTGTTTGTTTTTAACTTTTAAAGGAGAATGCCACTGATTTTACACATAAAGGTCACATTATTCTTGATGGGGAGTACTACTCAGCCTGTGAAAACTGTATAATTGTGGCTCTGGAGGAGCTTTGTCTGAGAGAAGAGCCCCTTTTAACGGAATGCTAGCGTAATGAAATCTACAGGTTTTTGCACATTTAACATTATCAACGCTTATAAATCAGGATATCTCAGCCTCTGCTGCTTTGATTTTGAATAATCAGTTTTTAATCTGTCTCTTGGCTTTTTGGCTCTGGCCCCCAACTTTAGTACCTTCGACTTTCCCACGGACCCCAAAAGAAAACTAGCCATTATAAAAGATGATAGCCGACAATACAAGCGGTGCAGACGGGAGCTTAGAGGTTTAATTCCAAATCCGTGGCTAGCTTAATTTGCAGATTTTATGGTGTGGTCAGAACGTATTTTGTCTGGCAAAGTGTACTGGTATTTTGAGGCAAAAAGCACGCTGGACAGGTAGTAGCGTGAGCACGGTTGTAAGCATAAACTGCAGGAGTTAGCACGACTAGCAGGCTAGCAACAGCGTTCTACAAGTTGTAAAGTACACAGCTTTTTATCAAACACTGCACACCTGTACAGTGCTTTGTGTTGTCTGCAAATGTGGCAATGCACGTCCTGTTTTCTTTTGTTTTTTTTATCTGTTATTCCTTGAACGGCATGTACGCACACACACAGTCCATCTTTACAGCATGTCACCTCATTCAGTGTCTTTGTGTTAAATGTCTCCCTCCGTCCTGATTGGCTGAGCTCCCAGGGGCCCTGGTTCCTCAGACTGACTGCCCTGCTCGCACACACACACACACACACACACACACACTTTATAAGATTACAAGCCGTGGCAGTGACTCTTTCATATACAGTACACACATATACTACTTACACGCACACAAACATGCCAATAGGAAACAGCTTTAAGACACATACGCACTCTCATTTAAACACTTCCTCTCTCTTTTACACACACTTCAACACACACACACTTAAATACCCATTTATCCACTGGAGGCTGGTGTTAATCCCCCAGAATGGAATTAACAGGCTTGCTCTCAAGGGAAGACAGACCTGACCCTTAAAACGTAGAATAACCTTTAACGGGTTATTAAAACAGAGAGAGATAGCAGATTGAATTAATGCTACAGGGCTTAAGCCCGAGTTTATTGCGCATCCGAGAATTTAACAAGAAAGACTGAGAAAGTTTATCACAGAGGAAGATTGGGAAGAAACTTTCTGAAGTAATGAGTTTAGAGAATCGTAGCCTTCAGCGGATTTGTTAAAGGTGCAGCGAGTCATTTTTGAAAACACTGATAAATCACTGTCAAAGTGGCTGTGATATCTTGATGTAGTTAATGAGACCATGGTGGAGATGATTGGGGTCTTCTGTCTCATCTCACTGAGGCTGTTAGTGTATCTTAAAATTAAGACGATATGTCCTCTAAACCCTGTTGCTTTGGGTAAATGTGGTTTTGGAGATTAAAGGGTCAATTCACTCAAAAAAACAACCTATTTTCTCACTTACCCTCATTGGTGTCTAGTTAGCAGTTTTGGTGTTATTTGGGATTTGTAATATTAGTCTGTTCAGTGCAATAGACTGTATGAATTCTGTGTTGTGTTTTCTCCATCAGGGTCCCAGACGACTCTGACTCTCAGTCCGGGGTGATCAGGCAGCGCAAGAACTGTCTGGAGTCTCGGAGGGTGGAGGGCCAGGAGCTGCCCGTCCTCACACTGGGTCCATGCATAGGAACAGAGGGGGTTCCCGCCATCAACCAGGTGGGTCAACCAGGAGTTAGAAAGACAGTGACAGAGTTTGTAACAAAGGAAATATTGTGGCTTTCCCCAGACAGTGTTTTACAGGTCGTCAAATCAGCTGATGTGAAATCAATAACATCATGTGCAGATTTTCATTCCAAATAATACAGCAGCTGGAAACACAGTTTGGTCACAACTTAGTCTGTGTCCTGTAAAGCCACTATGTTTAGGGTTTTTGATACTACGACTGGGGGTTGCCAAAGTCGAAATTAAAGCTCTACACATAGTGGCTTTAAAAGAAATCCTAAAAATACAAATAAAAAATACATATTCCATGAATTCAAAACATACATTTTTAGTTAAATCTGTAGGTGTGGCTCCCAAATTTGCCTGGCTTCTTATCTGGAATAGTAAGCGTGTATTTCTAAAAGGGAAATAATGTTTTGTACACATTTTTCATGTTGTTTTAGATCATGTCAAATTGCTAACTACAACATAAATAAAAAGACATGATAAAGAAGTGTTCCTTGAATCATATATATCATTAACTACTGGTATTATGGATGGATGTATGGAGATTTAGTTTTTCCTCAACTTCAAGCTCCAGTGTGTAGGATCTGAACATTTCTGACTTTGGTGACTCCTAAAAGGCAATAATATATATATATATATATATATATATATATATATATATATGTATATATTTTCCATCAGAATAATGTGAAAGCTTTTATACACATAGTGGCTTTTACCTGACCTGACTCTGACTACACTGAGAAGCAGGAAGTGTGGATGTGTAGTAGTGGGTAGAAATACTGCTCACCTCACATCACCTCTCGCTGTCGTTGGTCATTAGTAGATGTAAACAAGGTTCCTGTAAGAGAGAGTCATAAAATATATGTGAGCTCAACAATATACAAGAAGGGGTTGTATGTGTGTGTGTGTGTGTGTGTGTGTGTGTGTGTGTGTATACTGTACATGTACATGTACTTGTGTCTGGACGGTTATTTTTCTTTGTGTATATGAAAACGTATACAAAGAAAAAGACCTTAAATGAAAATGTTCTGTTTAATTTTTGTTTTTCAAAATGACCAGAAACAGTGGTCCCCACTTGGTCAGTGTAGAATGATAGTCCACTGTTGGTAATATAGGAGTGTGTGTGTGTGTGTGTGTGTGTGTGTGTGTGTGTGTGTGTGCGTGCCTTCTCTCAGCCATAATTAATACCCGTAGGATTGTCATTATTCCGTGTTTAGAGTGAGTGTGGAGGCTGTGATCTGCTCTAACAAGCCGCCTCGCAGAGAGCGAACATGTCAGCAGCTGAAATGCCAGAAGGCTGGAAGGTCGTTGGTTCAAATCCCCGAACACGCAGGGAAAACCGCTGCGATGTGTGTGTGTGAGAGAGAAACTCTCCCTTATCAGCTGCTGTAGAGAAGCCCTGAAGGAAGGCTCTTAATCCCTGTTTGTTCGTGTTCAGAAGTCTGGTTTGAACTGAGCGGCTCGCAGGTGGGAATGTTAAGAATTAAATTCATTTTTCTCTTCTGTCAGTTTCTCCCTTGTGAACAGTTTTTCCCCCTGGTGTTTGCAAATACGCTTAGTGTCTTACAGTTTTGGCCATCATTCCTATCAAGTTCTGATTATAATCACCAAGCTAACTGTTAAGTCTTTGACTTTGGATCTCCTACCTACAGTCAATATTGGTTTCTTTTAACTATTCCCATGCACTTTCATGAAACTTAGCCGAGTAGTTTTAGTTGTCTAAACTCAGAAAACACTCATATGAGTCATTTTTGTAACCCTCAAATTGGTCATTTTGAAATGCATTGACAAGAATGTTTTTGAGTGTACAAGTCAGTTTAGGAAAGAGGACAGGTTGTAAACAAACTCCAAGTCTATTCAAGAAGAAGAGTCAAAGTGTTAATAATTTCAATCAAATCAATAGGGTTTGTTAATCAGTGCAGGATGCAGTTTTGTAATGGGTATTTGGGGAATTACCTGTTGGATTTCTCAAGTATTAATTGTTTATTATCTTATAAGATGTTGTCGTATGTTTGTGCTTCTGTGTTAAACGGTCAGCTGACATCTCAATTTTCCTCTAATCTGTCTGCCTCTAATTCAAGGACTACAGGACCACAATGGAAATAAATTGTCATTTTGTCAGCTTTATTGTGTTATGCTCGACAATTAATTCCCACATCATGTATATCTGTGTTAATAGTAAAAAATGCCACTAACTAACTTAAGCCATAATATCTAAACCACATATTTGGAGGTGAAAGCTAAAGTTAGAGCGCCCAAAATGGCCGTTATAATCCCTCAATGCATAACTTAACTTTTTTTAATTAAATTAAAATGAAGTTTACAAACGGTGTGATCATCTGACTGCTGTTCCATCATGTTGGAACATCCCAATTGTTGATGAGTAAAATGTTATATTTTATAGCTTCATAGAGACCATATTGATCATATTGAGACATTTCTAGCAGCTACAACAGAGTCTGATAGTGGAACATGTGTAAGTGATCTGAAACATCCACTGTAAACATAAAGATTCTGGTTTCAGTCTCTCAGAGACAAAGAGAGGATTTCTCTAAAGCCGCCATTTTGCACCACATACAGGAAGAAATCAATAGCAGGAGCAGAGAAACCAATTTGTAAACCCACAGCAGCAGAAAACAGACCAGGATGCTCGCAATGCTGGTCATCTCGGATTCAGATGTATTCTGCTGTTCTATTAATGGGAAGTTTCACATAATTTAAGGGTGACAGCTGCATATAACAGAGCAGAAATATAAGAGTAGGAGAGTGACGGGCATGAAATGCGACCCACTGAGCCACAAAAACATCATTCTGAACACAATTTGGCCCAAAAGTAATGTTCAAAAGCATGAAGTTCTGGTTGTATCGTTTTTCTACTGTTGGCTGTGAATGTGAGCATGAATACGAGGCAGCTCGGCCAATTTTCCCAGAAAAATAAAGCTTACATTCACATCTTTGTCGACAGGGCCGCAGGTGTCAACGTTATTTTGAGCCCTTTTGAACAAAGTGCACTTTGTTTTAGCCTTTATTTATCCAGGGAGCCCTTCTGCTGAGGACGCAGGCTGTGTTTCAGCACCGACCTGCTTCATGTTTAACTATACAACCACTGAGCATGTTTACCTGCAAACCAATAACTCTGATTACACTAATACGTGTAAGTAAATAAGTAAATCTCTATGTAGACATAAAAAGTAAGAAATATAATAATATTCAAATGGTATATTTTATGTAACATGTATATAAAAATGAAAATTATTACAGAATATAATGAGATAATGTGATTTAGTGTCATGGAGTAAGATAAGTGTTGTAATTGTGGTGTAATTCTGCAGATGATAATAATGATGATGATAAAAAAAAAAAAATAAATAAATAATAATAACCTAGGCAGAGTTAAAAGGAACCAGACATTCACATGAGCACATATGTGACCATAACAAACAGCTTCAGCAGTGAGGTTACTCCCTGCTGAACTGAACCCTGGGAGGCTCCAGCAGACATGATGTATTGAGCTACAGCACCAATTAACCTCCAATGTCATTCTCTTTACTGCAGTTCAATAAATCAATCACACGGTGAAATAAACCCCGCAGCGTTGAGTTATTCAAGATAAAACTCCATACATCATAGAGCTGCTTTGAAAAGACCTCCCACTGTCCCCCCACCAGCCAACTCTCACCCTCCATTACTTCATACGGGCCAATGAGCAGGCTACGTGTATCAGTACGATAATGGTAATAACTTACTGAATATGTATTGATATGCCCCTCTAACTGCAGGATAAAAAACAGTTATGTAATAATAACTTGATTATTTCCTCTTAACAAATCACTAATCATTATAAACTGAAAGATTAACCAAAGAGATGATCATCAGAAAATGAACGGTTGCTGTTTTGATAATGGATTAGTCCTTTAAGTTGTTCATCAAGTGAACAGGCCAAACATTTTGCTAGTGATTCAGGTCATTTACTCGCTTAAATAAAAGTATCAAAAGTACTCATAATTCAGAAAAATTGCCCCCGAGTGTTATACTAATATACATTTTTATTATTGGATTATTATTTCTGATACCTGAATGTGTAAGTAGCATTTTACGTAGTTGAGTTGGAGCTAATTTTTAAAAATTTTGTATACTGTTGGGTAGTTAAATCTATAACAGTGCATTATATTTTATAAACTCATCATGTGTTTTCTATGTAAAATATAATTATATAACGTTACTAGTGACTAAAGCTGTCAAATAAATGTAATGGAGTAAAAAGTACAGCATTCCCCTTTGTACTTAAGTGTAGTACTTGAGTAAATGTACTTTGTCACATGACTGCTGCTTTACTGTTTCACATCACTGCACATTTGATATGTTTGAGTTTCAGTCAGACAGAATAAACGAATTAGACAATAATGGATATAATCATTAGTCACAGCACTATTCATCTCTAATAATGTAGTGACTATTAATAATAACATGGCAATAATTAAAATAGTTAACACAATAGTTGCTATTGCGTTTATTTCAACATCAATTAAAATTTATGAAGAAACACCAGTGTGTTTGTTCTAGATGTGTCAAGATGTCATTCACTTTGGTGTGACCTGTAAACTGTCGGCCCCCGCAGGGTGTGGAAAGCCCTTAAACACACACACACACACACACACACCATGAATCCTGCTAGTTACTATAATAACCCTGACCTAGTTACACATTGTGTGTGTGTGTGTGTGTGTGTGTGTGTGTGTGTTTCCGCTCTTATTTTCTTTCCTAACACGTCTTTCTCTACATGATCATTAATACATCAGGACGGTGTTACTTTGAACCTTGACCTCCTTAGTATTTGGAGGTCTATAGTATTTGACCTCCTTTGTCTGTAACAGTGTGTGTGTGTGTGTGTGTGTGACATGTTTGACTGTCAGAGTGGTTATGAATACACATCAGCACTACTGCCACTACAACAACACTGTGTCTG
>VMKM01003595.1:0-32668 GCA_008360985.2 Macquaria ambigua | reverse complement strand
GTGTGTGTGTGCGTGTGTGCATAATGCATTTAACATGCTGATACAACCACCTCCCACATGGGTTACATCTGCCTTCTCTGCATGGTCCTGGTGAGGGGTGTGTGTGTGTTGGTTCAGTCTTTACACTCAGATATTTATATATTGATTGAAATTAAACCAAACTGAATTGGCTAAACATGTTTTTCTGTACATTTCCCTCGGTGGACTTGTTGGGATCTACGTGTGTGTGTGTGTGTGTGTGTGTGTGTGAACAGTATATATGCAGCTCGTTAGCTAAACTGAAATTTCAGCTCATGCTGTCTTTTGTTCTTGCTGGTGGCGAAGCCTGAGGATGATGTCGGTCGATCTGTCCAGCACTTCAGTGCAGAGTGAGACGTCTCGACACCTGCTGTCCGGATTAACTGACATGCACTGATCACATTCTTGCCCCCCAGAGGATAAACCTGTTATATTTTAATGATCCCATGATCTTTCCTTCAGCGCCACCCTCAGGGCAAACTTTACATTTTTAACTCTGCTACCTGTAAGGCTCTAATAAGAGCTAAATCATCAGTATGTTGTCTTTGCTGTCCAACACTAACAGTTCTTAACTGTGTTGGATTGCTGGTGCTGTAAGAAGAATGAGTCTTTTATTCTACCATCCCTCACAAAAAAGTAACATGGTATTTTGAGGGTAATGTATGGTGTTTTTTAGGTTTACCATGGTACTGGCCATGGTACCAAAAATGTGGCACATGAGTTGAGTTCACAGACTCCTGTGAGAGACTTTGCACGTATTTTTGCAAATGTATATATGTGTGTATGTATGATATCTGTGGCTCCAACTCATCGCTAAGAGCTGTGATACAAAAACGTATAAAAAAATATACCCATAAAATCATTTCACTGTGAATGAAACCAAATTTAATTAAATCACCTTCAAGTGAAAATGCAACAAAAAGATCTTTAGTGTGTGTGTGTGTGTGTGTGTGTGTGTGTGTGTGTGTGTGTGTGTGATTTGAGTTTTCGTGCTCTCACAGACGTCTTTCCAGCGTGTTAACCTGTGCATCACTTTCAGGACTGGGATACTGCTGGATGCTGAGTACAACAATCCTCTGGAGACTTTTAATGAAAATCTGTGAGGCTAAAAAAGGAGATTTTCTCTATGAGGATCGACACAGTTTCACATTATCAATACATTAATCTACTTGATAATTCCCAGACCCCCCCCCCCCCAATCTACTAAAAGTGCATAGCATGGCGACATGGTGACGACTGCAGAAGTAAACGCACCACACAGCGGCGGGTCAGAGATCCAGCATGGCTGCTTCTGCAAATGGACGACTGAGTGTGACCTCTGATGTCACCTGATCGCTGTCACACACACAACCTCACAAACTAATTATCTTCCACAACACACACATAAAACACACACTCGCCCTCACACACCCGCCACCTCCAAAGGCGGCTATGTGGCGTCTTTATCGTGTGTCCTGTTTCTCACCGCTGCCCCACAATCCTTCAGTCTCCCACAACAGGAAATTAAAGGAGCGTGTCGTGGCACCCCGAGCGCCTAGACTTTTTGATTTGTGCGAGCTGCTATCGCTAATGAAAATCAGCGCGGCGCTCCGGACAACGGGGGCCGCTGATAGAGGAGCGACTTGTTCACCTACCCGGCCAACAAATTGGCTGTAAATAGCCCGGTGATATGAGGATATGGGGGTGCAGGTTGCACACAAACCGTCAGGTCTAAACACAAGCTGAAATTATGATGAAGACTTTTAGATTTTTGTTTATTGGTCAACAAACTGCAGCAGTCTGAAAATTTGAGTTTTCTTCCTCGTTCCTCATTTATTTTTTTACCATTTAGTTTCTATTTTCCTGCTAGTAGTCCTGGGGCTTTCCTCCTGTCCTCCATTTCTCTCCTCTTTTCCTTTTCCACTCAATTTTGGTCTTTTTTTTTATGAAGTTCTTCTTCTTTCTCGTCCTTTCATCCCCATTTTTCTGTTTTGTAGTCTGTCTCCATCTTTTTCTCCTGCCAACTCTTGAACTCTTTCACTTTTCCCTCTTCACCTGCCTGTCTTTTATTCATTTGCTCCCTCTGTCCACTTCTCTTCTCTGCTCGTCTCTTCTCTTGTATCTTGTCTTCTTCCTTCTTCCCTCCATCTCATTTTCTGTCTCTTCTTCTTTCTGCTATTCTCATTTAATTTGATCAAAGTTGTCTTTGTCTTTCCTCTTTTCCTCTGCAATCTCATTTCTTCTTTCTCCACCATTTAGTCTCTGTTTCCTCAGTCTTTCTCTCCTCTTTTCTTGTGGTCATTTCTCCTGTTGTCCACCGGACTCTGTCTTTAATCCCTCTTGTATCTCCTTTTCTCCTTTGTTCTTTTTTTCCCTCTTTTCCAGCGTCGTAGTCTCTCTCATCCTTTTCTTCTGCCAACTCTTTTACTTTCCTTCTCTCTTCACTTGTCATCTTTTCTGTATCTTTTTTTTCCCCATTTCTTCCCTCGTCTACCTCTGTCCCTCTCTCTCCCACTGTCTCCTCCTCCTCCTCTCCTCTTCCTCTCTTATTATTTCTGCCAGTATTTAGTGTGCGGCATTCAGACAAGGTCATGGAGCAATGTGTGTGTGTGTGTGTGTGTGTGTGTGTGTGTGTGTGTGTGTGTGTGTGGGGCTGCCTCTCTGCCTCATCTCATCCAGGCACTCAGCCAAGAGAGAACGTCTTGATCCTGCACTCAGGACATTGTGTGTGTGTGTGTGTGTGTGTGTGAGGCATTTGTTTGGTTGTACAGAGAACAGTATAATATGTGTAATACTCTAATGGCTGACAGAGGGAGTGGTATAGTGACTTTCACTGTTGCAAATCTTTATATCTGTCCTGCTGAGAGAGAGTGTGTGTGTGTGTGTGTGTGTGTGTGTGTGTATGTACAAAGTATGTTCACTCATTCACTTCTCCCTCTGTAATAGACACTCATTAGTTAACTCTACAGTGAGCAGTATCATTATTTTGATTTGCACAATGATTATTTTCGCGTGTATAAGATGCATTGCATTGTGGGATTGTTAGCAGAAAGTGGTGTATAAAATGGTAAATGGCTGTATTTATATTGTGCTATATTTTGCATCGGGAGTAATTTGGGGTTCAGTGTCTTGTCCGTGGAGCTGGAGATCGAACCGCCAACCGTGTGATCAGTGGACGAC
The DNA here is from genome assembly GCA_008360985.2 of Macquaria ambigua. NCBI lineage: Eukaryota > Metazoa > Chordata > Actinopteri > Centrarchiformes > Percichthyidae > Macquaria > Macquaria ambigua. The sequence goes on along the minus strand of VMKM01003595.1, from coordinate 29,491 downwards.
CCAGCCACAGCTGCCCCGTTGCATTGTGGGATTGTTAGTAGAAGGTGGTGTACATGCGATGGACACTACTTTTTTCGTTCCATTGTGTGAATTTTTGAGACCAATAATTTCCACCATTACACAAATAATTTGTTTGCAAGTTATAAGTTTTACTTTTGAGATGATTTGTTTTTTTTTTGCTTCAGTGAGTTTTATTCTCTCATTCTTATTTTTGTTTATTAAGAAGTTTTGTTTGATTATATTGACACAAATCTGATTCCGTACAATATAGTGCATACATTTTCGGTCATCAATCTGGACAAATTTGAAAATGGTGTTAAACACAACTCCCTTTTTGATAAATACAGCCGGTTCTTTCACTGGAACTCAGCAGGTTGAAGCTCCATTTGGGGTTTCTGATGACTTCACCTGTATAAAAACACCCAGTTTAATTATGGCTTCAGTCTAAATGAACATCTCTCTGAATCTTTTTATCTTTTTGGTGAACAACATCAGGGTGTAGTGACACTGTAGTGTCTTGTCATCACAGTGAGGTTGCCAGGTTTGGGACCATCTTGACGTCACAGAGCAATACGTGCTATACGTGAATCTGACAACTTGTGTTAAAGCCAGAGCTGCTTCACAAAAGTACTGGGCGGATCAATAAACTATTGTTTGTCAAGAAATGGTTACAAGTAACACAAATTACATTTATGTTTATGTACAAATTAAACAAACGGGATTTGTGTTTGTTAGTGAGCTTTAGAGGTGTTGGACAGAGCCAGGGTAGTTGCTTTCCCCTGTTTCCAGTCTTTATGCTAAGCTAGGCTAACCACGCCCTGACTCCTTACTTAACACACAGACGTGATGTTAATATTCATCTGAACATCTCACTCAGAAAGAAAGCAAATAACGCAATTTTGCAAATTGTTGAACTATTCTTTTATTAGAATATGGAGTTTTTTGTTTGAAAAAGAAATCTTTCCTTCTTTAAAAATCTTCAGCTATACTTTCTGTCTCTCTCTCTCCTGCTGCCAGTTTATGGAGCTCGCCCACCTAACCCACGCTGGTGTTTTGCTCTGCCCGCTCGCTCTCTTTCTTTAATTTGACCAGAATATTTTGCTTTAATGCATTTTTTAAAATAAAGTCAGCGTTAATATTCAAAACTGCAGCTTATCAATGTTTCTCTCTTTGCAAAGCAGCCCATAAATATTAATGTCAATCGGCCACGCTTCCTCGATGCGCCGCCGCATCGCCGTCTTCCTGCATAGACTTGTGTGTGTGTGTGTGTGTGTGTGTCAGTCTGGCTGTGATTTTCAGAAAGTTTGTGTGTGTCGGTATGTGTTTGTATTTATTGTCTGTGTGTGTAATTGTGTATGCAGGCGATCTACAGTTTGTCTGGGAATTTGTGTTTGTATCTTTATTTCTGTGTGTGTGTGTCAGTTTGTTTCTTTGTCAGTGTGTCTCTGTGTGTGGTTAAAACTGTGTGTGTGTGTGTGTGTGTAGAAGAATGAGAAAGAGAAGCTAAATGCCCCTGCAGTAATTCTTTTCAGGAATAATTGCCCTGCATGTGGTCCGACGCTCACACTCACACACAGGAATATAAGTGAGCAAACACACACGTACAGACATGCAAACCCACATTATAATGCAGATACATTTGAAAATGCATCTTTTTCTCTCCATTTTAGGATTCAATCAACACTTCCACCCCCCAAAAGATGTGAAAACACTGATCTGACGAAACAAACAGCTTTTATTGATGTATAGTCGTCAACCCCTTAACAGATGTGATCCAGATGTAGCGTCAGGGTTTGATAGCATTTTATTTGGTGTCAACAACTTAAAGTAACTACACAGGCTAACTTTATGTTAAAACTGACATTTGGAAAAGTAAAACCCAACAAATCTTTTAAGTGGTATTCATTTTTGGTGGTTTTTTGGCCCTTGGACAGAACATTGACGTATTATCACCTGTTACAGTTAATATGGCAAATGTGTTAGCAATCAGTAGCCTATTTAGCATTCATTTGGAGACGTGTTTCTGGCCACTCAACAAATTATAAGTCCAATATTCACCTTTTGTTTTAGCTCCTGGGTGAAATATCTGGCTCTTTAGCTTCTAGATGTTTCACCTTTATAACTCTGTCTGTCTGGTCTCGACAGGAAGCGTGCAGTACAGCGGGTTTAGCAGTGATTTTCTAGAAGAGAATGAAGTTGCAGGCCGTAAAATGAAAAGAATGAGCTGAAAAATGCTAAAAAGCTCAGCAGAGCTGAACAGAACTGCATAGTTATAATTAAGGTTTGTGGAACCATTACGAGCGACTTCTTTCACATTACACGTAGTTATTTGACACGTTGTTAATAAAAATATTGATTTGTGTAGCTTTAAGACTTTTTTTTGTCTCTGCTAACAAAACATAATTTCTCCACCTTCCACCATGATAAATGTATATTTCCCAGCATGCCGCTGCAGTCCACAGTGTGTGGAGAAGGATTCATGAAATTAAAACTACTACAGTAATTAAAACTATATTTGAGCTTATTGAGGTATACAGCATCACTTTCATGTTCTTCTTGGCTGCTCAAATCTGATATATGTCCAAAGAGAGAGAGGAGAGGAGAGAGAGGGAAGAAGAAGAGGTGTAGAAGGTAGACAGTGATGTAGTGAGCTGTTGAGTTCTTCTGAAAGCTGATGGAAATCAACAAACACACACACACCTACACGTTGACACCTCGTGGCTTGCAGCTGTTTCCATACTCACACATACATACACACACACACACACACACACACACACACACACACACACACACACACACACATAGGAAAGCCCTGACACTGACGGTTCATGGCTGTGAGCTGTCTTACTGGAGACACACACACACACACACAAAGAGCTTCACTGAAACCCATACATATGAATTAGCCGACTGTTTATGCTGTATATCCTTATTGTGGCTGTGCTACCTCACTGTGTTTGTGTGTGTGTGTGTGTGTGTGAGAGAGAGAGAGAGAATATATACATGCCAGTGCGCACTTTCAACTTGTGCACAAGTGGAAATGTGTACGTGTGAATCAGCTGTGTATGCAAGCAGGTACAATACAATGTTGATTAGCCGTCATCTTTACATGAAAATGAAAAGTAATGAATGTGTTTACCCAGTGGGAAATTCAAAAACTAGCTACATGCTAAAGTAGCTACATGTGGAAACATTCACTGTCAACTATTAAGATAAATTTCTCTGCCAGAGGGTACCACTACCAAATCCTGAAGCTAACCTAAACTAGCCTAAACATTTTTATTCCCCCCGCTAAACAGAACCGAAACACAGAAACACAACCTAAACCGAAATGTTTTAATTGCTAAAAATGAACCGTTAGCTAAACTGAAGCAAACTACTCACCTTAACTGAACAGTTAGCTAACCTGAAACAATTTGTTTCAGCTGCTAAACTGAAAGGTAGCCTAGTTGACACCAACATGTTGTAGCTGCTTAACTAAATGTAAACTAAACCAAACTGTTGTCCCCACTTAACTGAACTGTTAGCTAACCTACCTGCTGACTAACTGACATGCTTCTAACTTGAACAACCCATTAGGCTAATTGAGCTGTTATCTAACCTAAAGCTATTTGTTTTAGCTGTTAAATGAAAGATAGCAGCTAAAACATGAACTGCTTTAGCTGCTCAAATGAACCAAACCTGAAACTATTTTTTCAGCTGCTGAACAGAATTGTTAGCTAACCTGAAACACAATAAACCTATATACTCTCTAAACCCTTTCAGATTTGTAAAAGCTTTATGGTATTTGTAAAAACAGAAAGACACAACAGTGGCATTATTTTTCTATGTTTAGATCACGAGTCCAGGTCAAGATCTCAAACCTCTGTATTGACACTTGTCAAACCTGAACTAGAGTGACATTGAGAGTCAAAGCCAGTTTTAAACCCTGTTTTATACTGATTCTTTGTGTAATGTTGTGTTCTGAGTATCATAATTGGGTTTGTAAACATTCCCAGTGCAGGCGTGGTCCATAAAACTTATTAACACATTATTAAGTTTATTTTTGGCAGCTATCTTTTTTCTCCTCCTGTCGTGTTTCTGTCTGGGTTTGCGACTCCAGCTCTGCTGTAAATGACCTTGACAGTCATTGGTTTTAGGACTCGACGCTGTTTTTCTTTTTTCACAACTGTATTAGTCCTTTATGTGTAATGAAATTCACACATATACTAAAGGCGTGATTAGCATATATATTGTATTGACACAGTGGCAATATGTTCTCTCTTTCTTTATCTATCCGTCTTTTCCTCTCTCTATACCTTTCTCTCTTTCATTTTTCTCTTTATTTCTCCCTCTCCATCCCTCCTCTTTGCACTTTGAAGTTCAGCTGTGCTGTTTTCTGTAATTTTTATCTGCAGAACACGCTGCCGCCACATTGCTGCGATTATTTACAGTAAGGGGGAAGAAAAAAAACAACATTGCCACAGACAGCTGAATGTTTTTCCCATTTCATTTTACATTTTCACAGCTTAGCTGAGCCTGTTATTCATGTTATTTACTGATGTACAGTGAGGAGAAGACTCAGCTTCAGCTTCATAACAATCAACCAACATGTCAGAGGCTTTAGGGTAAAAAATGAAGTTTGCTCATAGGTTTTCTCTGGCACTGCTATATTTTCTGTCATATGTTTTTCTTTCAGTCCTTACCCTCCTTTGCTCTCTTCCTTTTATATTTTCCTTTTCTCCACTCTGTCTTTGTCACTTCTTCACTACTCTCTATATCTTTTATACAGGGTTCGTACAGCTTTTTAAGAGTAAAATTCAAGCACTTTTCAAGCACTTTCAAAGTTCCTAAACCAAATATTTCCAGATTCTTGAAGCTTTTATAATCACATCTAACATGTTACTATAAATGCAACTGCGAAAAATAAAGTTTACAGAATTTCTTCATACCAACAGTAATCATCTGAGAGCAGATGGTCGCCATCATGATGCGGAGCAGAGTGGAAAAACACCCCCTTTTCATTTCGGAGCCGATCGTCAGTCAATCTAGCTCTGCGTCTGGTGTGAGACGCCAGGAGACAACAAACAAATGTGACGACGGGATCGTTTCATTTCAAATATTAAAAGATTTTTGGTTTCCATGAGTGACTGTGTCGATGATGAAACACCAGATTATGTTGAAAATCAAAGCATTTTTCAAGGAGTATATTCGAATTCAAGCATATTCCTAACCTTGAAAACATAACAGTTAAAATTAAGCATTTTCCAAACTTTCAAGACTTTGTACGAACCCTGTTTATATCCCTCTCCTTTGTCTCTCCTTTCCTGTTTCTCTTTCAATTTAGTTAATTGAGCTTCATCGCCATAAAACTTTTACGATAAACATTTCCAAACCCAAAGAAAGTACAACCTTGAGACGTATGAAAATGTACCTAAACTAACATTAGGTTGTTGTCTAGAGTTTTATGTCTATTAATACAAGACTAGGGGGCGCCATCGACGAGTGATTTACAGAGCAGATATGTTGCTGTAGCAAAGGAAAAAAATTCAAAATGCAAATGGGATTTAAAATCAGGAACTAATCAATCAAAGCATATCTAAACAAGATTATCAATCTAAACAGATATTCAAGCTTTTAGTACTGTGTGATGCTCTTGGCTGCAGACACATTATGGTTGGTACCAAACAAACAGAGTTTTAACTGACTGAATTATTGATTTATAGCTTATTAATAGTTTTCATTTTTATTTGAAATCAAATAGAATCCATAGTATTATGTAAGCTTTGTGTTGTCAGGTGGGGTTCAGCTTCAGAAGGCAGAACTACAGGACGTCTCTCTCTCTTTCTTTTTTTCATTCATGGTGTCCATTAGCGCTCCTCTGTCTCTTGCCAGCCATTCACATTTCCCATGGAGACAGAAAACACACACACACACACACACACACACACACACACACACACACACACACACACACACACACACACACACACACACAGAGAGAGAGAGAGAGACTGTGTTAAGTTTCCTTGGTTACTGAATGCCTTTTTCATTGACTGTCTGTTACCATGGAAGTGAAAGGACGAGAGGAGATGATTAGAGGAGAGGAGGGAGGAGGAAGGAGGGGAGAGAAGGAGGCGTAGGAGATGATGAAAAGAAGGAATAACAAGAAAAAAAGGTAATAAGGAGGGAGGAGAGGAAGAATGCGGAGGAGGAGAAAAGATGAAGGGATAATTGGTGAAGAGTAGGGGAATGCGGGAAAGAGGAAGAGAGGAATGGAGAGCAGCAAAGAAGTGGAAAAGGAAATAAGTGAGAGGATGAAAGGAGAGGAGAGAAGAGGATAAAGGGAAGAGGGGGATGAAGAAAATGATTAGAAAAGAGGAGGAGGAGGAGGAGGAGGAGGAGGGAGATGAGGAAGAGAAGAATGGTTTCCTGTTCTCTCTTCTTCCTCTACGCTATCTTCTCACTTTTTTCTTTTCCTATCATCTCCCTCCCTTCCTCTAAAGGCTAAAAAAAAAAAGAAAGTAGTTAGACATCGAGCAGACTTCAGATCATATGGTAAAATAAGTTCTCGAAACCTTTCCATCAAAGGGAAGCTGATTTGTGGATCAGATAACGTGATTTGGCCCAGCAGCGAGAACACTGACACACACTCATACACCCTGAACACACCATGAACACACACAGTTTCAACTGACATGCATAAATCCAGCTATGCATAAATACATGCATAATCTATAAAGAAGAGAGCGTGCTGGCCTTCTGTGTGTGTGTGTGTGTGTGTGTGTGTGTGTGTGTGTGTGTGTGTGTGTGTGTGTGTGTGTGTGTGTGTGTGTGTAATTGCGTGTAATTGCTGAGCAGTGTCTTGGCTCTGATCCATGACATCAGTGTCTCTTTCTCTTTTCGCCAGGAATTAGACTGATTGGCTGGAACACACACACACACACACACACACACACACACACACACACACACACACACACACACACACAGTAATTATAATGCGGACGCCTCCTTGAGCTGATTTGAGAAGCTCAGATTCGAGTATCTGGGGACGACAGCAGCTCTGCACCTTTTGTTTCTCCCTCTTTCTCTCAGTCATCCCTCCTTCCCTCCACTAAACGTATAACTGAGCCGTGTTTACTAGTAATCCCACTCTGATCTTTAATGTTCTTGAAATCAAATTAGAAGAAAAAATAAGGATTCTTGCGCTCTAATTTGCCCCTACGGTCCAAAGATATTTCGCCTCTCACACAGTGTGATCTGGGATGTGACGGTGCACGGAATGAACAGGTATAGATATTGGATGGATTAATAATCAACACATTCTCATCCCAAGTTGTCAAATACCGACGCTGCTTTGTCACGTCCCTCTGCGTCTCATACAGACGCACAAGGTACCCTTTAGATTTAGGCAACAGTAGGACTTGGTTAGGTTTAGGAAAAGATCATGGTTTGGTGTAAGTCACGTATGTAGCTTAAAACTTTAAATTACTCAATGTTGATTTTTGGTTTCACACAGGACACGAACCCTGGTCTCCTGGGTAAGAGTCCTGTGTTTATACTACTTTATACTACAACACCTGATGCGAATGGGTTTATGTCGAAAGCCCGGTGCCGGCAAAATTTGGCGACACCTCTGGTTACTTTGAGTAACTGTAGGTGCGTCTTTGGAAGTAATGGATGTATTGACCACTGGGGGCAGCACAACACATCTTGAGCAGCTACTCTTTCAGTGATGCAACAGAAGAAGAGCAGCTGGTTTACCTGTTTACAGTGCAGCCAAACAAACAGTGGACTGGGATGAGAGGAATCCTCGTGTCATGTTATTTTTAATAAAAAAAGAGCTGATTAGTCAGTTAATTGATGAGTTAATCAACAGAACATTATGGCAACAATTGTGATAATTGATTAATCATTTAAGTCTTTTTTTTCTAGCAAAGATTTATTTGACAGTAAAATGAATATTTTTGGAGTTTGGACTGTTGGTCGGACAAAACAAGCAACTGGAAGACGTCTTGTACTCTGGGATGTTGTGACCAGCACTGTTCACTCTTTTCTGATATTTATAGACCAAACAGCAACTTCATCGTTATTATCGGAGTCTGCTTTTCCCGTGCAGGATTCAAATTACGTATCAATGAACAAGGAATTCACAAGAAATTATATATATATGTACCTGACATGATGTAGAACACAAAATCCAGTGCATGCTCATAATTCATGTCGCGACAACATTGCTGACTGTAGGGGGGTAACTATTGATTATTGTCATCTATTAAAACTACTACATTGGGATGCAGTTACAGAATGCAAATATATTGAATGGCTATTGCTAAAAGAAACACCAGCTATAAACGGGACCAAAAATGGGGTTTAAAATAATGAAAATGTCTTTAATCTGGTTAATATAGTTGAAGTTTTGGTATTTTTCTGACTGTATTTCCATTAAAAAAATGTCTCTGCGTCAGTGTGCTCACCATCATCTCCTCCTCCCCTTCCTCCTCCTCCTCCTCCTCCTCGCTGCAAATCAGATATGATAGGAAATATTGTCCTTGTAATGGAGACTCAGGGCACTCTGCCTCTGTGTCTCTGCAACACACACGCACAGCTAAATACATAGATATACATCAACAAAAAATGAAATGCACGCGCACGCACACACACACACACACACACACACACACACACACACACACACAGATTGTACATGTAGGAGACTTGAACTGACTCATGTTGAATTATTTTCCTTTTGTTTCTCTCCTCCTCCTCCTCCTCCTCCTGTCTGTCTGTCTGTCTGTCTGTCTGTCTTGTACATCTGATCATTATCTCAGTGTAACTGTTGTCAGTAAACTGCTTGCAGTCCAGTGGACATTTACTTTATCTCTTAATGCTTTTAAATTAAACTCTTCTGGTCCACCAGCCTAAATGGCTAGTGAATGTTCAAATTTTACCAGCCACTCAGTAGATTATCATTGTTTTATTGGCTGGTGAGTGAAGCAAATCTACCAGCCACTTGAATATTTTATCACCGTTTTGTGCCATGTATTTGGATATATTTTACCTTCTGATGCTCATTTCTGGATCAGAGGTGCTGATATCAAACATTTTGTGAATGTGAAAAATGGGCTACTAGAGAGCTGTTAGGGGTCTTCAGTATTTATCTACATTATTTATTTTGGGTTTTTGTAATTGTTATTTGTGCTGTCAGCTTGTCGAGACACCTGGTAGAGCTGATGAAAAGTCAGAGGATCACTAACACCCCTCCAGACTCTACACGATACATTAACTGCACAGTCAGATATACTGTACTTATCTTATTACTTTTATATTTTGTCATATTTTTATTGTACATTTTTCTGTTTATGTTTCTTGACTCTGCAGTACTTGCTTTTTATTTTTCATTTCTCTTTATTTGCACCAATATGACAAGGCAGATTCCCTGTATGTGAAAACCTACTTGGCAATAAACCGGATTCTGATTCTGATTTGAAAAGGAAGCAGGTATCATAGAAAGAACATACAAAACAACTAATATGCCGAACTTAATACATCAAATCTGAGTTTAAAGCCCTAGTTGATGGTGTGTTAGGAGATACAGAGTGTCCCTCTCCTCAGGAGGATATCACTGATCTCGGGGCTTCCTCATCATCAGTATAATAAATCTAGATGGTAGATGATTATGTTTTTTAATAATCCTTTGACATCACCTGCATCACCCAGCTGCAGTGCGACAGTTTAACCTGATAGAAACAAAGGACATGCGACCGTGCAGCGGTTGTTTTCTGACTTTTGTGGTGAAGAGGAAATTTCCATCTCTCTGCACATCCCTCTGTGGATTTGTATGCTTTTAAAATGTCTCTATCCGCCCAAAATCACGGTTTCAAAAGTCGACTTGACAAAGGAAAGTCACCCCCGTCTCTCTTCTCCCAAAATAACACACCCTATGACTTTCTTTGTGTCTTTTAACCACATTTTAGTTTTGCCCTTCAACTTGGACTTCAATCCCACACTCAGATGTCAGCTTCCTCGATGTTTGCCCCCCGAAAACTTCAGTCCAAGATTTATTCCCTTTTCAACAAGTTGACGTCTGGATGGAGACGCTGTTTTTCACTTCTCCTTGACTCTGAAGGATCAGGAGATGGAGGGAGGGAAAGAGACAGAGACAAAAAAGGAGGAAAGGAAAGTTAGATGGAGAGGATAAAAACTGCAAATAACAGAAAGATGTGGAAAACATTTAGAATTTAAAAACTTGTATTTACTTCCTCATCTCACAGATTGACTCAACAGACAGGGATGGAAAAGAGGGATTGAGGGATAAAGGAGGAGAGACAGAAAGGTTAAGATGCAACAATATTTTCTATCTCATTTGCATAACGGATGGGGTCTTTCCCACGTTTCCTCAAATCAGAGCGCCGGGTAAACGTCTCTGATTGGCTGAGATGTGAAGGGCAAAGCGACCGCAGGCGACACCTCGGTGAATTATTAACGAGGAGCATCACTCTATCCATCATTTTAAACACACACACACACACTCTGCCAGATAACTGTATTAACACAGATATGAATGGAGATGGACAGAAAGAGGAAAAGACAAATCTGTCCTTCTTCTTTATCAGCGGCGTTTAAAACGAGCAGCACTGAACGGGCTGCTTTCACATTAAGCCAAACGATTTTATCAGCCAGACGTCTCTTTAGCGTATTTAAATGGGCTCTTAGCAAGGTTAAAACAGCTGCAGTCTGTCTCTGAGGGGACTAAACTTAAAGCAACACACTGGGAGTTCTGCAGCTACAAACGTTTTCCAAATCATTCATTCACTTTTAGATTTATTTCTATTTGGACTGTGTCTACAAAGCCCCCGTTGCAGCCTCCTGGATCCGGCCAGAGGTTCAGACCTCCGTGATCCACCAGCTCATTGTGATACTTCTGTGGCGGAAATGCCCAGAGAGTCGTTCCTACACATGCTAGCTGAAAGTGGCTGATGTGATAGTGTCGGTCAATGTGTCTGTTTTTGATTTTTGATGTATTTAACCAGGAAGTCCCCTCCCTGCAACGGCCACGCCCATCCAGAACAGACTCATAAGGCTCTTTCTCTTCTAACTCGTTACCTAAACACTTCTATGTTTTAGTGTTTTAAATCAATTTAGTCGTACTTGTTAAAGCTGATGTGACTGTTATATATGGCTACACTAATCAATAACGTGTCTGTATGCAGGACAATATGGAGGAAAGCTTCTGTGTGCGATGTCAAGGTGAGGGAGAGGGGATTTCTCTGTTGTGAATGGATGGATGGGGCTGTTTTATTTTATTGGTTTTATTGTTATTTTTTTTTCTTCATTTCTATCTGTGTGTTATTGATATGATGGCAAAATGTATAACTGGTTTCCGTTGAAAACCAATAAAAGTCTGTTTAAAAAAAAAAACAGAGTCCCTTGAGATTAAACTCTCTTTTTGGAGGGAGACCTGGCCAAGATAGCAAACCATTACAAAGTTAGCAGAATTATAAAATATAGCATGTCAAAAACAGACAAGGACAACAGATAGATAACACAAAATCCAGCTTAGGAACAGCGAAGGAATAGATTCTTGTGGTGTTGAAGGATTCTGGGGGTAGCTTAGCAACTCGACTCAATCTTTTGGACCTAATGTGCAAAAGCTTTGTTTTTGGGATTTGAATCTATAATCTACCTGGTGTCCAGTGTGTTTGGTATTTACTCAACTAGTGCAGTGCCTGTTCAGGGTGTGGGCTGTTCGGAGCAGGCCGATTGCTCAGACCCCAGAAGTGCTGCTTGCAGCGTTGTCAAGGACCGCTCATCCGATCGACTTCACACTCGACACTGCACTCCCTTGGGTCCTCAGCAAAACACCTGCCAAGTGTGAAGTCGATCGGATGAACGGATGTCAACAGACAGATGGACAGAGACTCCCTCCTCTATAGTTAGATATGTGCTCCTTCCTGTCAAAGACAAAAAAAGATCTTTATGTTGGTGGAAATAGTTTTGTGTGAGGTGTCCAGCCTTTGTTGGTCTCAATTGTTCTAACCCTGATGAAGCATCCGTCCATTTCCTTCAGGGGTTCGATTCAGGAATGAATAATCCTATAAATGGATTCTGCACATATTAGCTTCTTCAGGAACGGCATCAGAGTTATGAGTGTGCAGGTCTCTCCTCGTCTCTTTGAGCTCTACCTGCGAGCCGACGCCTCGCCAGAATGACTGAGCGTTTTCAGTTAGTCCTTCTTCAGATTATCCTCTGAGATGTGACTCATTTGTAAACAGAACGACTCCGAGTTCCCTCTAATAACTCGAGCAACGTCCGGCGGTGGGTCTCACTTTGTTTGCCAGCAGCTGTTTGTTTGGTTTTCCTGCAGACGCCTCGATGTGCGGACGAGTCTATTCAGATACAAAGTAACCGCGTCGAAAAAAAAATTGCCTGCTGAAATGCAAATCTGAACTGCAGGGTTTTGTGCACTATCATCAGCAGATTGGATAATAGTGTGTGTTTGTGTGTGTGTGTGTGTGTGTGTGGGGGGGGGGTTTGTTAGGGGTAAAAGCAGCTCTATTCTCCAGCTGAAGCCCCATCATCCTATCTGTTTTCATACTGACACACTGAATGTCAAAGAGCTGCACGGAGCCCAGCCTGTCAGTCAAGGGCTGTGTGTGTGTGTGTGTGTGTGTGTGTGTGTAGAGAAAGTGTATGTCCATGTGGATGAGTACTTATGTGTGTGTATCTGTGTGTTTATGTGTTGGAGGAGTGGTGTGTACTTGTGTGTGTGTCCAAGAGAGGGAGTGTATTGTGAGTTGCCAGAGGATCTGTGTGAACAGTGATGTGTGACAGAGAGAGTGAGAGAGAGATTTGGAGCTCAGAGAGAAAGAGAATGAGCGATCGAGCTATAGAAAGAGATAAAGAGAGAGAGAGAGAGAGAGAGAGAGAGAGAGATTTGGAGCCCAGAGAGAAACCAAGCGAGAGGAAAAAGTGAAAGAGGGAATCTGAGAGAGAGAGAGACTGAAAACAAAAGAGAGAGAGAGGAGTGATGCCCAGAGAGGAAAGAGAGAGAGTGGTAGATCAAGGTTGGCAGACAGTGCTGTGATCTGAGTCTGACTCTGCTGGATTTACTGAATCAGACACACAGACACTCTGTTTCTGTTTGTCCTTCATTCCCTCGCTCTCCCACTCTTCCTTCCCCTCTTTCTTTCTTTCTTTACTGTCTTGAAGGCATTATAAAATATTGATAACCTAATAACCTTCCTAGAGTATGTGTCACATTCTTACGTTATCCAGACACGGTTACTTCTCATGGAGAGTGAGATATTCTGGACTGATTTACTGTCTATTTTCCTTCAATTAAATTCAGGTAAAACAGACATTTTGATGATCGTCCAGGTCAGATGCATCTTGGTCCTTTATATATAAGATTATATATAATCTTGTCATCTAAAGCTGACCATAAGGGCAGTCCACCACCAGAGTTTTTAAGAAGAGTTTTCTCGTCCGCCCCTCAGCCGTTGCATCATATTTTCATTTTAAATAAAACTATCAGTGCACATAAGCTCAGAGAGTGAGAGTTTGATTTTCTTCAAGTCATTTTTGTTTTCTCTTGGGCGCCTACTTTTCTTTATATATATATATTGTGAACATGTGATCTGTAACGCTCAATTAAGACCTCCACTTTTTCTGTGGTTTAAAAATATCATGAAAAGACCAAAACCAACAACATGTGAGTCCGTCTCTCAGTCCTGTCTGAATTCCTGTCTGTGGCTCTCAGCTCCGAGCCCATTGGTTCCTGCTGAAGACGAAAATCTTTAAAAAAGGTTCAGTAATTTCCTCAAACAGCTGCTCACTGTAGTTTTTAATCAAACAAACAGGAGGAAATGGTGCATTTGTTGGGGACTATTTTCAGCGGCGGATGAATCCACATTTGGTGCTCTAGTGAGTATTTGGGGCAGCAGGACGGTGTGTGTGTGTTTTAATAGTTTTTGGAGCAACAATGGAGCTCTGTGGCTCAGAGGAAGAAGCAGTATCAGGCTTTTTGTTTGAACTGTTAGTTTGATAATAAAAATATAAAACATTACTTGTCTTATCCTTTAAAAAAAGTTCTTTACTGGGAGAATGGCGACTGATTTGTGAGGTTGTTCATAATTATCTCAATCTATCGTTGGCAGTCAATCAATCAATCAATCAATCAATCAATCAATCAATCAATCAATCAAACGTTATTTGTGTAGCACCTTTCATACAGGTTAATGCAGTTCAAAGTGCTTCACAGGAGATAAGTGTAGACCTTAAAAACAACAATAAACAATTTAAGAATTTGAGACCAGTGCCCGCGAGAAAATACATGTAATAAAATAGATTTGAAAGCTATAATAATAAAACCACAAATCTTAAATAAAACTATGCAGTATCTTCACTGATTGCTGCTCCTGCTCCACCTATCCCCATCCACCTGTCCCCACCCACCTGTCCCCGCTAAACACAGTTAAAAATATTAAACATATTTCTGTAGAAATTACAGTTTTTCTTAATCTTAAACATTTTACATTTACCCTTCAGGTCGACAGGGCGAGTGATTCATCTCATGAAAGATACAGAGCAGAACATCTGAGCGTCGTACACCTGCAGCACGCTGCTGCCTGTAACACACCTGCAGTGTGTTTATTGTCTTCACAGCCTTTTGATTGGTAACAACACGTGTGTGTGTGTGTGTGTGTGATCAGCAGGGATTCAGGCTGATCCTATCTTACCTCTGAATGACTGTGGTGAAACCTGCTTGCACGCACACACACACACACACACACACACACACACACACACACACACACACACACACACGTTTGCTGTGTCCTGCTGGGATGTCTGGCGATGCAGAGGTGAGGTGCAGAGAGCAAATAGAGATTCTCTTGTTGTCTCTCTCCTTCTTTATCCATCTGTCTGCCAAACAACTCGTTCTATCAAACTACATGAATGAAACAGACAAAATGTGCATCTTTCAAAACGCACACAAAAACGACATCTTTAACCCACTGTGACGTTGACATGAAGTTTAATCTGATGATGTGTTGCCTGTGATATTTTAGTTAAACAGTAATGTGTTATTGCAAATTTTATATTGAACCTACTTTTTGAACCTAAATACTTTCTGAGTATAAGTATTAAAAGTTTTCCTGATCTGAATCGGGGAAACTTTAGACTAAAGGCAAAGTTGTTTAATTCACACTGCATTCAGCAGTTTGACATATTTTGTTAAATGAAAATCTTTATATATTTATATACGCACAGAATTCATGTGCGAGGTGTTTGCACAAAAACAGGAAGTTAGAGTTAAATCCCTTTTTTGCTTCTTGCAAACCAAAGACGATCGTGTGATGAAAAAAAACAACCTTTCAGAGTTGTTTTGTTTGTTCCAAAATGTCAGAAATGAGCGTTCAGTTCAAGGATTTGTCGTCGCTGTCGTTTGGTGTTTGGTCTTTTTGTGAAACGAGAACGAAAAAAAATGAAGAAGTGTACAATTTGCTCTCCACTCGGTGTGTGTTGTTCCTCCGCCAAATTAAAGTACACACATTTTTAGCATTTTCACATCTGCATTTTGATTTTTAGGTTTGTTTTTGGCATTTGAATCGGCAAACGTCTGCTCAAACAGTTTGCCTTCCCACCTCTCTTTCTTCTTCTCACTCTCTCTTCCATCTCATTCATTTCCTCTCCTTTACTTCCCCTTCTCTTTTTCCTTTTTACCTCTACTCTTCTTTCTACTCTTCTTCCTCGTTTCCTCTCCTCTCCTGCTGAATGTCAGAATAACCTTTTTTGCCCAGACATGAGGAGCGCTTGTTTTCTCTTATCTCGCGGGTGACATGCCCACTCACGGGGCTGTTTAAGCGCGTGGCAAGACCCCCTCGAACATCAAACGCACCACGAGCAGTTCAAACGCGGGGCTCCCTTCCAAAGCGTTTCTCTGTAACTCTTCAGATGTAAAAGGGATGGCGAGCGAAAAGTCAGAATATCTTTGCTGATGTCACCACTTTAACCCGATTCAACATGGAGGCGTGTGAGGAGACAGAATCTGAGGCTCTTTAGATTCTTCTTCTTCTGTGAAATCTGCCTCCTTTTGTTGTAGCGGAGGTGAGTCAGGAGCTAGAGACGCATTTTACTTCCTTTTCAGACAGATCAAACGTCTGGCTGCTGGTCGCTGCCCGGCTGATCCGATATGATTCCCTCTGATAAAGTCTTTCAGTTATGTCTGTAGACAAGGAGACATATAGACAGAGAGCATTGTAGCCCACAGCGGAGGGGAAAACAATTCACCGCTCTCCACTGACTTTGTATTGCGTGAAGGTGCCTCCTTGTCAAGCTGCTGTGTGGTGGGATGCTCTACCAACAGGGTCAAGAACCCAGAACTAAGTTTTTATAAGCTGCCGAACCCAAAAACTGAACCTTTAAGAAGATAAAAGTGGATCCAGACGTGAGGCTTCAGCAGGAAGACTGGGAACTCTGTGGGATCCTGACACTCAGTGTGTCGACGTGTGCAGCAGCATTTAGTCAAATATCCAAATGTCAGTTTTAGGCTAACTATACTGCTGTAAGTTAAGCTAAAGCATCTTGACAGGATGCAACGTGTGTAGTGGAATGTGGCTAAATCAGAAAGCTATGCAGTATTATGTTAGCAGGTGCCTTAGCTAACTACAGTAACTTAGCTTGAGAAGGGACGCTGAGACAGACCCACAGTATTGAGTTTTGTCCTCTCTGGTAGACAGAGGGAGCTAAAATAATCCTCTGACATGCTGAATGTTTTAGCTAGCTGCAGGCATTTTGTGGCGCTGATTGTTTTCCCCTCAGGTGGAGAAAACGTGGTTTTCAGAGTATGTCACCCCCTGTAATTTCCAGACCGCGGAAATATGGCTGCTTAGGTCGTGTGTGCAAGCAGCTTATATTGACCCATATTGCTGCTGCTCGAGTCCCGTGTGAAACCAAAAGTCAACGTTGACTTATTTTAGCTGACGTCAGATCGTAACGTTAAGTTGCATTAGTAAGTTACGTGACGTTACGTATGTAATTTTACTTACAACCTAACCAACCTACTTTTGGTGCCTAAACCTAACCAAACTGTGACCGTTTCACAACGTTAAACACATGTTTATTATTGTTACCATGACGACAAAGGTCAGGTACACCTGCCGCTGGTAGGCTACTCTCAAACGGTCATATGTGTCGTTTTGGGAGTCATTGGCAAATGACCTTTTCTGTCGTTTAGGTTTGAGGAAGTGATGTTGTGATTTCATAGAAATTAAATGCACCAGAGAGACGCATATAAATGGCAACGGCTGGTTTCTTATTGTGTGTGAGGTCAAGTAGAGAGAGACTTTTTGTAAAAGAAACTGATAGAAACGTGGGAACGAGCGGCATAGGAAAGTGACAGAGGAAACAAAGTGTGTGTGTGTGTGTGTGTGTACGCTTCTTCATGCTTTCATGTACAGATTTATTGCGCTTGAGTGTGTGTGCATAATCTGTACATGTGCAGAGCCACCTGAGCATGTGCTTTTATGTGTGTGTGTGTGTGTATTTGTGTGTATGTGTGTTTGAGTGGTTCTACCTGTAAATGTCAGGCAGCTGTCCTCAGCGGCTGACAGCTAAGAAATCAGCGGTAAATCAGGCCAGTAGCTCGGCTAAAGAGGTGATTAATAAACATGTCATCTGTGTGTGTGTGTGTGTGTGTGTGTGTGTGTGTGTGTGTGTGTTTGCTCGTGTGTCACCCTCCGTCGACCTTATTTGCTTTAAGACAGAGAGGGAGGGAGGGATGAAGACATGACAGCAATGGAGAGGAAGGTGTCAATGGACAGAAAAAGGTGAAGAAGTGACAGAGAGAGAGAGGCCGTGTCGCTGTTGATTTACAGTAACAGCGACAGGAAGTAGCATGTTTAAAAGAATAAAAGCACCTTGTCTGTCAGCTCTGTTCTTTGCTCTTTATCCTTTTACTCTTATCTTTATTTGGCTAATTCCTCTGCTGCTTTGTTTTCATCCTGCTGATTCAGAGCAGAGATTCTTTCCTGCTTTGCATCTGTCTGTCTGTCCGTCCGTCTGTCTGTCCGTCCATCTGTCTGTCCGTCTGTCTGTCTGTCTGTCTGTCCGTCTGTCCGTCTGTCTGTCTGTCCGTCTGTCTGTCTGTCTGTCCGTCTGTCCGTCTGTCTGTCTGTCTGTCTGTCTGTCCGTCCGTCTGTCTGTCAGTCCATCTGTCTGTCCGTCTGTCCGTCTGTCTTTGAGCTGCAGTACAGGCCTCAGGATGCAGCTCTTTTTCCCGTGTCGTCGTTAAAACAGAAAGAGAGACGCCAAGGCTTCGCCCTTCATCACACTTAGCGCTGCGACCGCGCCGCTCTCTAATGGAACTTCATCCATTTCAAATGACAGAATCCATTACGGCCGCATGCACCGCTCTGCAGCGCAAGTGTTGCATGCACTGGATTTATTCTTGTTATTTGCTGATAATGTGTGCAAACTAAACTGAGCCACACTTTTTTTCCCCCCTCACACTCCGGCTGATGATTAACTTGAGAACGGGCGGTGGATGTTGGAGATTTAAGAGAAAACAGACACATTTAAAGGATAATTATTACAGTTTGTACAAGAAAAACTCCTGGTTATTGTTTTTCATGGTGCAGGTAGTCATGGCAACATCCTGTCCAGGTGCAGGATAAAGATTAAAGCTCCCAAAACGGGTCTTAATTAGACCAACGTGATAAAGGACAAGGTGAGCGTTCACCTGAGGCTCTGCAGCAACACTTACAAAACAACGCTCAGGATACACGGTCAACAATCGAAAGAGTTGCAAAAAAAAAGTGACAGAAATCCCCAAATCATACTTTGATTTTGACATTTCTATCTTTTAAAACATATATCGATATATTTATTCAAATATTTTGTGTGCATAATTTTTTGTGGTTTCTTTGACTTTTTGCAACTATTTAGATTTTTGATAATGTTTCTGGATGCTTATTTTTTAACTATATTTTCTTTTTTGTTGTAAAACACATACAGCTGTTCAGACCCCATTTCTTAAGGTAATTAAGTGCAAATTGTTCAATAAACAGCAAATAAAACACATTTTATTAATTCATAATGTTTTTATAGGATTTGAAAAGTTTCATCAAATGGAATTATTGGTCAAATTTGTCAGTAAAAATAATATTGGGTGGTATATTATAATGCAATATTGCCTTTCAAAGCTGATGCTAGCTAATAATAGCACAGCAAAATATGAGTGCATCTCTGTGCTGCTGCTTCATGTGATAAAGTCTGTTGGGGAAACTTTGATCTTAAACCTAAATGAATAAATAATGTTTGGCAGGTAAATTATACAGTTAGCTGTTGTCATGGTGTTTGTAAACTATGTTGTGTAGTTGGTAAAGATTTGATAAATAATGTTGACTTGTTGGTGAACGATGTTGTTTTAACAGTTCAGAGAGAAAATAATGTTCTGATGGTGAACTGCTGCTTTTCAGGTTTGTTTGGAAGATAAAGTTTGATGTTTGTGCAGTAAATCTGTTGTGTGTGTGTGTGTGTGTGTGTGTGTGTGTGTGTGTGTTTGGGGTTTTACAGAGTGCAGGTGCATGTGTGTGTAAGTCCGTCACCAGGGGTTTCAGTTTACACACTGTTTGTACACCTGTGTGCCTGTGTGTGTAATGTACAGTGTGTGTGTGTGTGTGCTGTTGTACTTCTATCTCTGTGAGGACACTTTGGCTTTGTTCAGACTGCAGGCGAATCAGATCTGTTTCTCAGATCTTTAAGACTGTTATTAGCAAGTGATCAGATCAGATTTGTGTGTCCAGACGTGACGCGGCTTTCCACTTTGTAAAATTTCATTACTTTTTCAAAATGTCCTCACTTTTAAAATTGTCCTCAAGTTGCCAAACGACTTGACGTTTCAAAAATGTCCTCACTTTTTTCAAAAACATCCTCACCTTCCACATATGTCCTAATTTTCAAACAATGTCTTCACTTCCTAAAATGTCCTCACTCTCAAGATCTGAGGCTCAAATTGGTCCTTACAAAGATAGTTAAAGCACACTTGTGTATCTGAAGGGCTTTAGTGTCGGAGTTAAACCCTCCTCTAGCTTTACTGCTGCACTGGAGCAAGACTGCCCGGCTAAACCCGGACCACAACATCCAGACCGGCTGGGAACAAAGTGTATGTGTGTGTGTGTGTGTGTGTGTGTGTGTGTAGGTGTGTATTATATGTGTGTCTTTATGTGTGTGTGTGTGTGTGTGTAGGTGTGTATTATATGTGTGTCTTTATGTGTGTGTGTGTACCACAGGGTGTGGATTTGACCCTGCCCTGGAAGTGTTTGAACATTCACATAACAATAGGAGGGGTTAAAGCTAGTAAACAGGGGACCAGGAGTGTGTGTTTGTGTATTTATTGTGTGTGTGTGTGTGTGTGTGTGTGTGTGTGTGCGTGTGTGTGTGTGTGTGGCGTCGGCGCTGCTCGCTAAACTGACACATTTTCAATCACATGGTTTATTCTGGGGAAATTGTCGAAAAAGAGGGAAAAGGGCAGATTTCTGCGGCTCTGTGGGCTACAACAGGACAAGCCAGGATTAGTTTTTCACTTTGTGTGTGTGTGTGTGTGTGTGTGTGTGTGTGTGTGTGTATTCTAAGACAATGCCCTGGTAGCCAATTTGTAATATATAGTCGGCCTTGAAAAATGGCCCAGATCTCCCCTTCGCTGCAATTTAGCTCTGCCGGCGCCCGGCAATACCCATTGTACTGCCTCCCACCACTGCCATTTTGTCCTGATGGAGTGTGTGTTTGTGCCTTGTGAGTGTGTGTGAGTGTGTGTGTGTGTGTGTGTGTGTGTGTGTGTTTGTTTACTTGCTTATGTGCATCTCAGTGTGCATTTACCCATGAGTCTGTCTTTGTGTGTGTGTGTGTGTGTGTGTGTGTGTGTCGGCGTGCACAAGCTAGCGACTGTGTTTATACTCAGGTTATTGAATTTCTGCGTGTGCGCCAGAGTGTGTGTGCGTGTCTGTGTGCGTGTAGTTGCATTGTTGGTGTGTGTCTACAGTTGTACTGTTTATTTAATGTGTGTATAGCTGATTTTCTCTCTATGTGTGTGTGTGTGTGTGTGTGTGTGTGTTTGATGCTTGCAGTTACTCGTCCACTTTCCAAAATGACAGAGAGACACCTGAAGGCATCAGTCTGGAACTAATGGACAGATTGCTGAAAGAGAGACAGAGAGAGAGACGGAGAGTATGGAGGGATGATGGACAGGTGGAGAAAAAGAGAAGGATTTAAGGATGTAAGACAGAAGAAGGAAGGAGGGGAGTGATCTGTAAAAAGAGAAAAAGAGACAGTGGACAGTGCATGAGAGAAAGATGGAGGTAAAGAAAAATTAAGGGATGAGAAAGAAGTGAAGGACAGGAGAAGGAAGGAGAGAGGGAGTTAGATAGAAAGAGATAGGGACAGAAAGAAAAAAGGGAAGGATGGAAGAAGAATTTAAGAATGTGGAGAGAGGGAATAAAGTGTAAAGAGAGGGAAATAGAGAGATAGAAAGGCAGGAGAGATAAGGATGGAGAGGGAAGGAAAACAGGGAAGGGATGGAGGAAGAAAGAAGGAGGGAATCATACATAAAGAGAGACAGGGTGGCAGGAAGTAGATGGATGGAGGGATGAAGGATTGAAGGGACAATTTAAGGACAGGACGACAAGAGAGTGAAGGAGTAAGATGTAAAGAAAGGAGAGGGAGAAAGAGGGAATAGTAGGAGAGAGTGAAACGGAGAGAGGAAGGAAAAATGGAGGTGTAAGTAGTGAGTGATGGATAAAGATGGAAAGAGAGGAAACGAAGAGAGGGAAGGAAAGAAAGGTGAAGGGACAGAGACGGGGGGGGAAGGGAAAGGTGGCAGGAGAGGGAAAGATGGAGGGGATGAAGAGGTGAGGAAGGGAGGAAGAGGAGGAAATGAAATAAAGTGAAGAAGGTAGAGAGAGAGAAGATAGAAAGCGATAAGAAAATAAAAAGAAAGAGGAAAGAAACGGAGCATCGGAGCGAGCCAGAGTAAAATAAAAAGAGAGAAAGAAGCGATGTGATTGGTGGCCTCGTAAACCTCTGTCTCACTGCAGATAGAGATCATTTCACCAGAGGTCTCTGTTCTGTTAATGGGAGACACAGCAGAGTGCAGAGGTCAGCTGTGTGTGTGTGTGTGTGTGTGTGTGTGTGTGTGTGTGTGTGTGAGACTGACCAATGAAAAGCTGCCTTGAATAAAAAAAAAAACTTAGCAGCTAAACTTCGCTGTAGCTGTCGGTCTTCTGAAATAAATACAATCTGCTGTGTCACAGTGGTATTATTGGTGATGTCATAATGTTAGTGATGTCACACCAATGACACTGTGTTGAACAGGCTCATGTAGAAACATTTCTCTCTATTTTAATCGTATTTTATGTACGATTGTATTACTTTTGTTGGCATTTCTAATGCTTCTTGTCTGTGTATTATGTGGAAAGTGAGAGGAACGATGAGGAAAAACTCGGCCTCGGCTCATCGTGTGAAGGTTGACTTACAGGCTCCAAGTCAAGATGTCCAGCAGTGTGAAGGTGTATTTAATGTGATCCAAGAGAAAGCTGTTTACAATATTTACACGTCCAGTCAGTTTTATCTGTGTAGCACATTTCATACACAGATAAACTCAGCGTGCTTTACAGTAAAACATAGAAAACATTGAACAAGGCATGAAGAACATTGGTGCTGCTCGTCCCAACAGTGGTAACCAGTCCTCCCAGTGCTGATTTATAAAGCAGTTGTCAAACCGGCTTAATGAAGAGGATTGTCTTATGCTGCCTCCCTCTGGATCGTACCAACTGATTACCCAAAGGACTATAATAAGATTACTACAACCTAAAATGCATCCGTAAAAATACAAAATATTCAACATGAACATTAGGTGAAGGCACCAGGCTGCAGATATCCAGTCAAAGCTCAACGAGTCTGAAAGCAGCTCAGGTAGGATAGTTTTACCTGCTCACCCACTCAGGCAGGTATGAAGGCAGCCTGGCCCTCTGCTCGGGTCCTTTCTGCCAAACCAGGAAGTGCTACAGAGGTGAGAATAAATAAGAACATAGCATTTTAACACCAGGGTAAATCACAGAGAAGTCTTTTTCTTCAACCTAAATGTTTGTTTGATTCTTATTCTTACTCTGTGATTGTAATTACTACCAGTGACAGAGGAGTCTTTTTCAACAGCCTGTACACAAACAGATATTTATACTACAGCCTTACAGGTCAGAGCAGCATGTAAAAACACTTCTAAATGAAAAGCATTTGTTCGGTGAAATAAAAGCTTGTACTTTCTCTAAAATGATAGTCCACTGAGGATAATCTTATCAACTTTTTATCATCTTTTGTTTAGATATTTACACATATTGTATGCATGTAATCAGCCATCTGTTTATGGCTATGCAAATATAGTGGAATGTCTTTAAACACAGAGAGGAATCTCTGACAGGTAACTGATCAGTTTCCTCAGAATTTATTTTAATAAAACAGTTTTCATTTATTTTATAGTTGACAATCAAAACAGACAGGAAACGCAGAGAGAGAGAGTGAGACAGGAAGATGACATACATTGAAGGTCACTGCAATCAAACTGAGGTTGTTGTGGTTAAATTGTGTGTGTCACCAGGGAGGGACACACACACGAGGAAACTGCAGTTGGTGTCAATTCTCTTCTGGTGACACCTTTCACATTATACAGAGTCATTTAACCCATTGTTTATATAAGAATATTTATTAAGGCATCTTTAATGTCTTTAAACTTGTTGGACCAAGTGTCACAGAGGGACAAATATATCTGTCCATGTTTGAAAAGATTATGTTTAAATCTGTTTGAAAGATCCAAATTTGGGACGGGCTGATGTCATATTTGATGATGTGACGTACTTATTTATTTACCCCAAGATTGTTAGAATCCGTTTCACTGTGGAATCATGAAACAGCAAATACTTAAAGTCTAATAATCCACTTGTTTCTGTTACGTGGACTGAAGGTTGATGTGATAATGTCTGTGTGGAGTCAGACTCTCCGTCTCTTGAAACCTGCTTAAACCTTGTTGTATAATCAGTAAAGTACACCGACCTCACTGACAACAAACCTGCCTTTCTTCTTGCAGATGGCTGCGTTCTTTTTATTTTTCTTTGTCTTCCTCCCCGACAGCAGCGATATGTTTCCTAGTCATGCATCAAGAGATCAAATCTAAAAGTAATACAATCTCTGGACTTACATCTCAGTGGTTTAATTTGAAAACCAACTCTCTCGGCCTTCTCCCACAGCTTTAAAACTGAAATAAGTTATGCCGCCGGTGCCCCCGCTTCACCCTCTGACAAGAACAATAGCGGCCGGCTCGCCTCAGAAAACTGTGTTTTACAATAATACTCGTCCACAAAGCAAGACCGACAATGTCAATGGTTTTATGGTGCGCTACACAGTGCAGCTAATGTTCTCCTGCAAGCCAGCATCGCTTCACTGCCTCTCCCTCGCTCTCTCCTCCTCCTCCCTGTCTCCCGGTGTCTCTCGCCCTCTTTCTGCCTCCTATTTTTTTTCTCCTCTTCCCTCTTTTATTCTGCTCGGCGCTCCCTCGCTCCCTCTCTCCGTATGAAAAATCCATTCCGGCATGGGTTTTGACAGCCTGTCTTTGGCGGGTGTGTAAAATTCAAATAATTCACTGTGCATAGACAGTCACTTTGGGGACTGCTTTGTATTTTGTATTTGACTCCGTGTCACTTCGAGTCCCAGTCGGCAGGGTTTAGATTTTCAGAAAAAAACCTCCTATCACCAAACTGGAGCTTTATTTATTTTTTTGAATATTTCCAGAGGCAGGAGCTGTTTTAGTTGACCGGCTGCGGTGGCAGGTACATCTCGAAATTCAGTTTTCTTCCTGGACAATGACAAAAGAAATAAAATGTTGTTTCATTGCCTACTTGAGGTTAAGTTCTTGACTTCAGTGTGGTTTAAAAAACAGGGATCCAAGTTGAGTTTATGGAGGGGCTCAGACTATTTTTCAAAACTCTTATCATCCAGTTCTACCCTTCAGTAGCTTTAAGGTTGTTAAATCATCTTATTGCATCTAATATATAATTGTATAGCACTTGGACATTGACTATGGCAACTCCCACCCTGGATTCATCCAACAGATTTAAAATCCTGTTCAACCAATTATCCAATGACAATCGTGCTCCTGTTCTAGGTTGACTATATGTTGTTTGCCTCACGTCTTCCTCCATTTTGACTCCGAGTGTCGAAACGTTAGTCTGTTTGACAATCAATCAGTGTGCTCCAGTCTCTGTTTGTCCTTTAGAAATATAATCGTGTCATTTTTTTTCAGGAAGGTTTTTGTTTGTTTTTTTGCCCACTGAGCTAAAAATGCCCAACTGTTTATCATGTACTGCTTGTCTAAATATGTTTTGCTGCAACTTATTTTACATTATGTTCTTTAACTGGGTGCAAACCTCATGACATTTGCATTTTGCTGTGTATAATTCTTTTAATCCCTTTTAGTTTCTTGTTTTATCTCTTTGATATTGTTTTCTTGCCTTTTCTTTTACTTGCTTCTTCTTTTTGTCCTCCATGTTTTCTCCCTCTCTTGATTAACCTCCATCATTTCTTTCTTTCACTTCCTTTTCCTCCTCTTCTTCTTCTTCTTCTTCCTCTTCTTCTTCTCCTGCTCGTTGTTTCTTGTGGCTGTCGTTAAAGAACCTCTTCACGTTTTTTTGTGTGTTTCACAGTGACCCCTACTGGGAGCGGCCGGCTAATGCAGGCAGCTGCTCCGCCGCCCGGCCCAAGACCCTTCACCTGGCCGGCCAGCAGCATACCTCCTCACCATGGTAACGTTTGTGTGCGCTCCTAGTAGCAGTAGTAGTAGAACTAGTAGTGGTAGTAGTAGTGTGTGTTTGTGTGTGTGTTTTGTTGGATGTGAGCAGTGTGAATGGTTTGCTAAAGAGTTTGTTGTTGATTTGAAATAACTCCTATCATGTAATGGACCCTGTGTTGGTGGGACTAGTTCTGTTTTTGGAGATATGTAGTGTTTTTTCTATCCACAGTCAAACATATGGATGTTTTTTTGCGTCTCTTTATGGATGCATGTTGAATATAAAGATTAGCCTGTCTTAGCTTAAAGGGTAATTCTGGTATTTTTAAACCTGGGCTCTATTTTTACATATATTGTACTTGATTTACTGTTATTCTAAGTGTCTGATAACATTATGGAAAGGATCCCTACAGAGACAGACCTTTTCGTTAAAGAGTAAGATCCTTTATGTTTAACCAGAAACAGAAGTCTCGCTCTGAAATCTCACGAGAGGTGAGTTTTTGCAGGAAGACGACGGTGTTTAGGGTCCAGGTTTAAAAATACCGGAATTACCCTTTAATCTCTGGATGTTAATGGAATCAAGAGGAAACATATTTCAAACGTAGGGAAAGGAGCTAATCACTTCGACACTTATAGATTAAGACCTGAGAATGCAAGGTGAGGACATATTTAGCATTAAAATGGAAGCAAGTACAAATAATGACCTTTGACTTTGAAACTGTTGAGTTGTCCAATCTAGACTTGCTACAGTATGTTTTGATTGATCCTTAGCGCTGCCCACTATCTTCTACAATTGTCAGATAGTAGTTCCTCTTCTGTACAGCCACCTATTGCAGGAGATAGCCTGATCAGTTTAGTCCAGAATATATTGTCTTGAAGCCAACAACAAGGGTTCGGTACACCTTTAAAGGAGTGAGTGAAGATGGAGGAATCAAACTGTCCTGTCACGTCTCAGTAGAGTCTCAGAATGATATTATCAGTATTATCAATATCATCATTGCAGTTGGGTCAGTGTAAACTGCCATTCGTGTCATACTGGTGTCCATCTTGACTGCTTACAATATCCACTTTGCAAGTTGGTTCGTTAGGTGGACAGTTGATGCAAACTTTACGATCGGACTATGTGACGGTTCTGCTTTGTTCTACAGCGTCTCTGCTCCCCTGACGAAGACTGTAGTAAATCTTACCTTTTTAATGTTGTTTGAACATATAACTGGAGGTGAAAATGATATGTTTGTGATGGAGGTATTTTCTAAGTACCGTGTCACTACTCACTATTGCACAACCTGTTTGTTTTGCTACTTCAGGGTTCAAACCTGTGACTCTTACGTAACTAAACGGTGTGTTTAAGTGCTACATTAGTGAGGCGTCACAGCAGATTGTTAGTGTTTTATGGGTTTTTTGTGTGTGAATGTGTACGGTTATGTGTAACTCTGTGTGAGTTTCTTTATCCTTGTGTAGTGTGCGTTTACTGTATTTTGTGTCTGTGTGTCAGCGTGTATTACTCATGTTGTGGGGACATAAATCTGTTTGTCACATTGTGAGGACTGGCCTTTCTTTTGGGGACAAAACTCAAGTCCCCATAATGTAAATCATAACATTTTGGGGGGGAAGACTTGGTTTAAGGTTAAGTTTAGGTAAAGTTTAGGTTAAGGAAATTAATGTAAGTCAATGTAATGTCCTCTGAAGTGATGGAAACACAGCTGTGTGTGTGTGTGTGTGTGTGTGTGTGTGTGTGTGTGTGTGTGTGGATGCAGTCTGCATTCTGGATTGCAGCTTTTGTAAGACGCTGCCATAAAATCATATCGTTCCTCTTCAATCCATCCTCCCTGTTACTGCATTGTGGTTGATGTTGTGGTGTGTGTGTGTGTGTGTGTGTGTGTGTGTGTGTGTGTGTGTGTGTGTGTGTGTGTGTGTGTGTGTGTGTGGTGGATTACAGTACTGGAGAATAAAGGGGGGATTTGTGTCGGAGTCAGGCGGAGAGCTGAAAGGAGACAGCAGTTAATAGCTCATTATAGGACGAGCTTAACACCATGTAGACCATATAAACACACACACACACACACATTCTGAGAGTTAAGGCCTTTTCACACACACATCTGATACACTGCGACCACGTGTTTATATTAAAAGGCACAAAGAGCGCCGGTGATTTGCTGATTTCATAGTTATCCGGTAAACTGCAATAAATCTGGTTGAACATTTAAAGACAGATTACATATAATACCAGTATTTCAATAACTATATGTATTACAATGAAATGTAGTCATTCCTGTGTAAGAAAATGTGTATTTTCCAAAACCAAAAGGTCTAAAAAAGTGAGTTAAAGTGCAGGTTTTACATTTTGTATCACAGCAGGTCTCAGCCTGTTTTTATTACAGTGGAGGAGTTTAAAAGGTTGTGGAGAAACTGCATCGATGCATAAAGAGAACTTTCACTTTTTTAGGTATCACATTATGAACTAGTTTCGGACTTCGAAGTCAGGTCTTCATCACTGCTTTGTCATATTCATGTGATAAAAAATAACAAGAAAACAATCACATTGTTTACAAGAGGTGCATGTATTGTATTTCCTAGGGCTGTATCCAGCTCAGAGGTTTGTCAGTGTTTTGTACGAATATTTGACATTTCGTTCCTTTTTTTTTTTCCTATAGACTATCAAGCAACGCTTTATTGAACTGCCAGATTTTTGAATGGGGTTTGACGGGACGTTCAGGGTGACAGCGACATCCACATAATATAGTAAACAAGCCAAGTTAGCCCTTTGAGCTAATGCGTGCTAACTACGCTGATTGGAAATGTGCAGCAACACACCACTTCGTCTCTCGTATACGATTAGAGAAGCTTGAAACAAACACTCTACTACATATCGTGTCAGTGACTAGTGTAAAAGAATCAACCATGTCAGTTTGACATCATGTTTAGTTTAGTTTCACCGGCCAGCTAACGGCTAACACAGTCTAAAGCATCATTACTGTTGCTATGGTTACCACCACTAACTTAGAATGGTTAAACTATTCAGGGGGGGCACATATATGATTTTAACACACACCTAGAGAGAAGTGTGTGTGTTTGTCTGTTAGACTTGTGTTGTCAGAATGTGTGTGTACATGTCTGTGTGCATCGTGTGTGTGTCTTACTTTTGCTAGGTGTATTTCTAATGTTAAGAGTGTGTGTGTGTGTGTGTGTGTGTGTGTGTGTGTCTAGAAGGTGAAATTGAGATAAATGGTGGAGGAGCTGGGTGGCCACAGAGGCCCCTGATATACACTCCACCTGTCTACTCTGCTTACAGCTCTGTGTGTGTGTGTGTGTGTGTGTGTGTGTGTGTGTGTGTGTGTGTGTGTAGATACTACCATACCTGAACATGTAAAGGTATCTTTTTGGTTTCTATTACAGTGTGTGTGTGTGTGTGTGTGTTTACTTTAATTATGTGTTTCTCTGTGGAAATGTGTATTTACATGCACACCGCTGCCTGCGCAGGATTACTTGTGATTCCTTTTTTTTTTGTCAAGTGTGTGTTTTTGTGTTTATTCTGTGTGTGTGTGTGTGTGTGTGTGTGTGTGTGTGTGTGTGTGTAAGTAAGTAAGCAGAGTGGTTGTAAACTAAAAGAGACAGATGTACCAGGGAGAGCTCGCCCACTGCAGCCTCGCTCACTTTCCCTCTCTCTAACAC
>VMKM01003594.1:0-32684 GCA_008360985.2 Macquaria ambigua | reverse complement strand
GAGAGAGAGAGAGAGAGAGAGAGAGAGAGAGAGAGAGAGAGAGAGAGAGAGAGAGAGAGAGATAATCAGAGAGAATTAAAGTATTGCATAACCCCATTTGGGAAACATGTCACCCACATGAGACTACAGGCTCAAACAGAGGGTGTAGTGGAAAAACTGAGCAGGTGAGGAGAACAAACCTGCACGTGATCAGTAGGTGACACTGAGATTAGGAAGTGAAGAGGGACACAGCGAGATGAAAACAGAAAAACGGGGGGTGGAGAGAGGATAGCGGAAAACACCAGAGCTAGAAAAAAAAAAAAAAAAAAGAGTGAAGGCGGGGAGGAGAATGGCTGAGTTTAGAGTTTATAACGGGGTGGCCTGTGACTCCATGCAGGGATTAACTCGCTCCGCCAGAGGAACAGATGGGCCCACACAGCAGTATCTGTGTATGCATGTGTGTGCATTCAGACTTCATGCCTCCTTGAGCATTATGTTTGTTTACCTGTTCGCCATGGAAGTCAATGTGGAAAACAGCTCCGTTAATCTGATTATCTACCATATAAACTTGCAGAAAGACCCGCACACAAACACACCCGCCCACCCACACCTCCACACGGGCGTGCCACTAAATTTACCAATACACACTTATGTACACGCCCACCCATGCACACATACAGATCAAACCACCCACACGGAAGTGCCTGTATGTTGGCTGCAGATAGGTTGCCAGGAGTGGCTGCTGCCTGTGGTGAGCTCTGTTATGTGACATATGGCACAAACATGGTACATGTCAAAACAGAAAAGCTCCGTGTTGTGTGACCATGGTCATGCTTTGCTCATGTCTCATGTGGATATGAGAGCAGGTGACAACTTTGCACTTTGTAATCGATTAATCTGCCCACTATTTTCAGAACACAGTACAAATAAAAGCCCATCACAATGTCCCAGAGCCCAAAGTGAAGTCAGAGGTCTTGTTTTGTCTAACCAAAAGTCCAAACCCCCAAAATACTGAATTTACTATAATGTTAAGACAAAGAAAAGCAGCACATTTTCACATTTGAGAAGCTTAAACAAGAGAATGTTTAGATTTTGTACTTTAAAAATCACTTAAACGATTATTCGAATATCAAAATAGCCAATTCATTTTCTGTTGACTGACTAATTGATTAATCATTGCAGCTCTATTTGCTACTGTACCTGTGTGTGTGTCAGCGTGAACTGCCGCGTCACATACGCCAGGTTACACTCCTCGGAGTGACACTTCACCCGCATGTGCCCGTAATCCTTCACTTCCGGCGGATGCGGCCAGTACTGGTGGCACTTAGTCTGCAAGCGTGTATGACATCACCGACAAATGAAATTACATCTGACATGAGTCATCAGTCAGGACACAATTTACTACTGCTGCTACATCAGCTGCGCCCAGCTCTCATGAAATCAAACTCATATTCAACAGCATGGTACGCTCCAGCCGGCAGTCTGAGGAACAAAAGCAATTCATCAGGAGCAGGATATGAACTGATTGTGAGATTGTGTGCGTGTGTGTGTGCGTGTGTGTGATCCTCAAGTAGAGAGAAACTCAGGGCACTTGACGAATATCAGGAAAATAATCAATTAATGAAAGCATCTGGTTACCAAGCAACAGCTGAGACAGAGACATCTTCATTTAACAAGACCTTGATATGTCGCTGCCTCTGTCTCTGTGTCTTCAACCTCAAGTTATTTATCTCATTGGCATCCTGCTCACACTTTATATTTAGCTATTCTTTACACTGTGAAACCCTGTAATTACTCCCAACTGTGCCAATTTATTATTTTTGTATGCAAACATCACAGCTGAACCTCGTAATTACAGTAATCACGCATCAAATAAAACATGAAACATCTTGTAATAATGTGCAAGTAGTTCTGCAGTAATCACTGTGTTAATGCATCACTGATATTGAGTTGTGTAATTTCAAGGGTCTCATCTCGCTGTTTACTCATTTCCATTCCTGTATCAATGTGGCTGTTTACAGTGTAAAAGTATGAGCGTGTGGAAGTATGTATACCCGTCCCCTCTCTGTCAGAGTTGTTAGCATGATGATGGTGTGTGTCTGTTGCTCCCAAACAGTCTGCCAAAAGTGAGTGCAGGTCTGTGGCAATGGACCCTGAGCCGCAATATAACGTAAACATACACCAGACACTGGGGGCGCCACCTAAGAGACAGACAAATAAACACACAAAGATACGCACACACACACACCACACAGAGGATGAGTTTACATTAAATGTCAGACAGGGACAAGACACACGGTTTCATATCAGTGATGCACACCGTGATGTGGCTGGCGTTGATGTAGTCCTCCTGGCCCCGGAGCACCACTCTGGTAGCATCATCTGAAAGGAGAGCAGCGCGTGAGGGTCATAACAGGGCCGTCGACGCACCGCACTTGCGTTTCAAGAGGTGCCACACCTCCAGCACAGAGCTGTGGGTGGCGCCAGGTGGAGAGGGCACAGATAGTCATAATAACTTACAAGGTAAAACATCCTTATATCGATTCTTCTCCATGTTCTCAGAGAGCCGAGCGCAGTTTAGTGACAGACCAGGCTTCCTCCGGTATAAATTCTAGAAATCACAAGCACACAAACACACACACACACACACATGCACGTAAACACACACAGAGAAACATACACAAACAAAAACTACAAATTCCAGGCCAGTCACGACATCTCTGTTTTAGATTGTCAGGAGCCGAGTCCAAGTGGAGATCAACATCTGTCCCAAAATCAGCACTTTAAAGGCTCATTATGATCCCCCCCAATAACTAAATCCTGCTTAAAATAAAGATGTATTTTGGTCCAGCTTATGAATACACTTTTAAATACACGTTCACTGTTTAGCTCCCACCTGCATTTCAAATACCTCAAAATGGAAACAGAGTGTGCCAGACTGTATTCCTCTCTCCAGCTGTCTCACTGATTCCTCCAGTGTCGTGACCCGCTCCGACTGGCCAGATGACTGCGGCTTCTCTCCCTGTGATTGGCCGGTGAGTGTGAGGGCGGGAGGCAACTGCAGCAGGGGTGCCACCCGGCCAGGACCTGGAATACAAGGACAGTTCAAGGCTGTGATTAATATTCATAGAAACATGACAAGACAGTGTGCACACTTGGATCACACGCTGCTTCAGCAGTTCACACACGCACACGCACACACCTTTACGTCTGATAAGCAAGGCCAGCTCTCTGGAATGCGACTCCCTGCTGGCTCGTATGAACATGACAACCTGGTCATGTGTGTGTTCAGAAATGTCTCGACCGTTGATGAGCACCAGCAGGTCTCCCTCCAGGAGTTTGGGCTCACATCGACCTGCCTACAAACAACACCATACTTCAATCCATCTTTCAATCAGAGCTGCAACTAACGATTAGAGCTTGACCGATGCATTGGCTGATATTAGCTTATTGCAGATATTGGCATCAGTGTATATGTCAGTTGATAAGTAAAACGAAACTACAGTAGAGAAATGCCAAAGTAAGTTTGAGGTACTTTCACAGAAGACTGTCAAGTAGAGTTTTACACTGTAAAATGTGGTAAAACAAATCTAAGGGATCCGAATTAAGATATTTTGTTTATGTTTTGTGTTACCATTGTTATCATGTTTTTTAAACTACCAAATATCAATATCAGTATCTGCCTCAAAAAAACTTTTTTTAATTATCAATTAATCTGTCTTAATTAATCGACTAATCGTCTGAAAATGTCCACAGTGTCCTAAAGCCAAAGGTGACGTCTTAAAGTTGTTTGTTTTGTCTGACCATCAGTCCAAACCCAAAGATATTCAGTTTACTATCACATTGGCATTTCTGCTTGACAAATTACCTACACGATTAATTGCTTCATCTAAATAGTTGCCAGTTTATTTTTCTGTCAAGCAACTAATCAATGAATTGGCTAATCTTTACAGCTCTCTGTTTCAGTCCAGCACATCTGGCTAAAAATCTATCCATCAGTCCATCCTGTGTTTACATTTCATCATAAAGTTATTTTGGCACAACCTGGAGACACCAGACCGTCAAAACACAAACACATCAGAGT
This sequence comes from Macquaria ambigua, assembly GCA_008360985.2. Classification (NCBI taxonomy): domain Eukaryota; kingdom Metazoa; phylum Chordata; class Actinopteri; order Centrarchiformes; family Percichthyidae; genus Macquaria; species Macquaria ambigua. The sequence continues at coordinate 28,621 of VMKM01003594.1, read as the reverse complement.
CCGTTCTTACCGGAGAGTCGGGTTTAACGTGGGATATGGCTAGAGGCATCTTCTGATCCACCCCACCCTAGGAGGAATTACATGGAGAAAGAGTGGAGGAGTGATAATACAAACATAATGTGTGTATGTAAAAAAATAACTTATAACACATAAAACTTTGCCTTGTGTGACGAGGGTAAGAGACACACACAAAGAGTTTAAGAGAGAAACCCACTTTAACATTGAAGCCAAACTTGCCCTCATGATCGGGGGCAATACATATCAGCATCAAGTCACCGTCGCCGAGAGCTCCCTGCATAGACACAAAGACTCAGAATCAACTCACATATGCACACACACATGGATGGATATACAGTGATACACTTATTTAGAGTTGATGATGAGATAACGGACCTTATCGTAGTGGTGTAAGCTGTGGTCACCATCCTCCTCTCCTATACTGTCATCAGCTTGCAACAAAACCTCATCTGTCGCATGGTTATACGTGCCAGAAAGCCTGAAAGAGATTAAATAAAAAGATTATTTTTCACCCTGATTTATAGATTAATAATAATAATAATCAGACTACTTTCATATCCTAATCATTTCATTTGTTTGGGGAAAATATAAAAAAAATGTTTTTATAAATTAAAGCACAGGACCATCTGGTGGTCTACACGGTATTAATCAAGTTTGCACCAATAATCACAAATGGAGTGGTGCTTCTTCTTTCTCGAATAAACCATCTTTGTCCGAGGTGTGGAAAGGCTTATTTAAAAGCTTATTAACCAGATAACAGCTGGGAGTTTCTATAAGTAGTTTGGCCAAGTCATGGAATTAATGTTAATTGGCTAAATCCTTGTACATTTGGTGGCAACAGCTGTCACATCACTTGTTTAAACAGTCACCTTGTACATCTTGGTAATTGCACTAAATCCAGTTGTATATAAAAATGATTAAACCTTCAGCCCTAACATATGTCATGACGCCAGAGACCACTGAAATTGAGAGAGAGGTTGAAGTAGACAGACACCATTTCTATTGTAACTGATACTAACTGATGCGGTGAAGCATCTCCCTCACTGTCCTTGCTGCTGCTCACAGACGCCCTGTACGTGTAGAAGACATCCTCCCCCTCCGACATGTCTTTCAGGTCATTGGCCAATTCAACCGAGGACGGGCGAGGTTTACGAATGCCGTGGCGGACTCGAGGACTTCGCCTGCCAGAGAGACAAACCGGCAGACAGGTTGTTTTTTGCTCAAAACCAGGTTGACAGGACACATTTTGAGTTCAGATAAAGAAAAGAGACTGCAGAATCTCTGATCTGAATCTTGATCCTGCAGGTCGTACCAGTTGGGGGTGGTTGGGGGCGATCTAGAGGGCAGACTCTTGGTCTCGAGATGCTCTGATGAACTCGACCTCCGCAGAACTGGGTTCCACACCATCCCGCCCACCACACGCTGGCACACTGGACCGCTGCAAAATAGGAAGGAAAAGAAATTGAAGAAAGTTCAGTATTTATGACAAGAATGTACACGTGAATATACATGACCACGTGCAGGCTCACCTCTCAGTTTTACTGTTGCCGAGGCCCAGGTGTTGTGTTATCAGCTTTTTGTAGGACTGAACGGTGCTGTTGTTGTGTTTGGGGCTCCTGGCAGTCCGGTTGGAGCTGAAGAAGGAGTGATGATCCACACAGGACCTCCACAGGTTCTTACAGGTCTTGGGACAGGGCAGAACCAGAGACACCTCACAATCCTGGGTCTCCCCCTGCAACATACAGAGTTTAGGTTTTTTGTAAGGCTTTATAACGTAACTCCAATATTCAAGGTCACATCTCTGTTGTGCAACCTGAGCTGCTCATGGTTGCATTTGTTGCCGGCAATAAAACACTGCCTCTTCTCATATTTTTTATGAATGATTCATTATTTACTTATACTTGCCAAACGTGAGGATATGAATCATTCAATCAATGCCACATTCACATCTCTGTAGACCATAGTCAAGCTTGTATGTGTGAATTTTTGTTGAAAAATTAAAGTGTTGAGCATAAATTCCTATGTCCCACAAGAAAAAACAAACTAACTTTTCTAATTTTAGCTATAACTACATCACAGCTCAGTAAAAAAACAATCCCCAAAAAATTGTGCTGACTTTCCATGGATTTACCAGCCATGTGTGTAGAGCAATTAGAAGCAGCAATTTGTTCAGAGCAGATCTTTAAACTATTAAGAACAAATAAACAATAGAGGGACTTACATGTTTACGTTTCAGATGTATAAGAAAGCGTTTCCTCTTGAATGAAATCTTGATGATGTTCCCCCTACATGTGAAGAATGCAATTGGTTGAAAGCTTACAGAAAATACAGGAAACAAGCCGTGTTATTAGTGGGATCATCACTCACCAAGGGAAGAAACTGGAGCAAATCATATTACAGAATATTGCAACACCACTGGAGGCCAAACCCACCATCAGAGGGGCGTTGTTGGTGTCCTGAGAGAAAGAAAGATGAAGCGAAAAGTGTCATACATGAGGGGAAGTTAAACTAGAAAGTGAGATATTAATCGAGGTAATATCACTACCATGGCAGCATGCAGCTCCACTCCATACAACTCCAGTGTCCGCGCTGTGTTGAGGAAACACAGCTCTGCCTCGCTCTGCTTCAGCCCTCTGGGAACACACAGAGAGAGAGAGTCATTTACCAGGAACCAACTGAACAACAAACCAGTTTCAGCTAGATGTATTAAACTGTCTGAATTACTTGTGCTGTGGGTGCAGATCCTCCACTTTAGACAGGAAGTCTTCATCCTGCTCAGGAATGAAGTGGCACTTTGAGAGGTAACCAGGAAGTCGGGACGGACAATGATCCCCTATCTCCGCTGCAGGTGATTGACAGAGACACTGAGCAATGGGCATACATAACCAGATCCACACACTGACATCTGGGGTGCTGTAAGAGAGCTGCTGCTTATTGAGAGCATCCTCAACAGGAATAATTACTTACACAGTTATTATTAAGTCATTAATCACTTGTTTCTCTAGGAAGAGATAGGACTTACACTGCACAGCGTAAGAGGCCAACACTACAGCTGCACTCAGCGGGCACTGCAACCTGCAATCATACTCCATGATTACACATTGTAAGGGCTAAATACAAACTGTGCACAAGGGGATGGCTGGTTGAGTTTGTGTTTGTGTGTTACTAACCGTCCTTCTCTAATGTCACTCCTGATCTGGAGGAAGTACAGGTGCCTGCAGGGACAAGACAAGAGGAACTTAACCAACTTGCACCTGCATTGTCTGTTTCCTGCAGAAACCTCTTTAAACATATTGGTGTTTTTAGCCACGCTAGCAGCCTGGCTCTAGGGATGGTAATGTCCAGACTGAAATATGTCAACAATGATTCAATGGATTGCAATTAAATTTTCTACAGACTGTCATGGTCTCAAGAGGATAAATCCTACAAAATTTGATGATCCCCTGACTTTTCATCCGGCGCCTCTAGCAAGTCAAAGTTTCACTTATTCTGAAAAATATCTCAACATCTAATACATTCATGGTTCCCGGAGGATGAATCCTGGTAACTTTAGGGACCCTCTGAGTTTTCCGCTGGCACCACCATGAGGTTGACATTTGTGGTTTTGCGTGAAATGTCTCAACAACTATTGGATGGACTGCCATGAAATCTGGTACACACCTTCATGCCCCCCTCAGGATGAATTGTAACCCCTTAACCTTTCATTGAACACCATCATCAGGTCAAAATTATTATAATTTGTCCAATACTGTAGTTTATGACCAAATACTTACAAATACTAATGACATTCTCATCAGCCTCAGCCTGTACTTTGTGTTTAGTGCTAATTAGCAAATGTTAGCATGCTAACACACTAAACTAAGATGGTGAACAGGCTAAACATTACTACTGCTAAATACCAGCATGTTAGCATTCAGTTCAAAGCACTGCTGTGCCTAAGTTCAGCCTCACAGAGCAGCTAGCATTGCTGTAGACTCTTAGCCTTGTTTGACTTTCATTTAGAGCTTCCACTGGGTCACATAAACAGGAATTTATTTATTTGGCCTAGAAGTGAGCCAAACATTGATAGTGAACTAAAAAATGTCAAAAATAAATAGACACCAACGAGAAAATCCTTAATTCTTATCCAAAATCCCAATGAAAATGACCTTTCTGAGTCATACAACTTCTCCAGATCAATATCTAGTGATATATGACCGCTACAAAAACAAACATAACTGAGAAGCACAGATACTAACCTTGTCTGTTCATGCTGCAAAGAGTTGGGATCAGAGATGAAGAATCGCACTCTGAAGTTCAGATAAAAGGGAGAAACAAGACCTGAGGAGAAACGTCATCTTGTCAAAAATGTCATATATTACAAGTTCACCTCAATCCTCTACTGGACCTCTTCTCTCCTAAACCTTCCGTACCTCTAAATGTACGGAAATATATTTTAAAACTAAATAGTAAAAGTGGATTTCTCTAGAGAAGTAATTCTAGGTAAAAACAGTGAATTCTCTGGAGCCAGAACAAGTCAGATACCTTTCATCTGCTTCTTCAAGGGTTTCTCAGGCTCCAACCATCTCTGAGAGAAAGAAATTCATTAAGTGTAATGGTTAACTGGGGCTAAAAAAAGCATTTATGTAAGTATACCCTGTGGTTATCATCATCCACACAGCAATCAGCGAGTGCAATACATTACAATCTCAGCCCAAATGTGCAGCAGATGAACAGTGAGCTCACAGGAGAGTGTGTGTTGGCTGTGATAGAGGCGATGGCTGTGCTGGATTCTCTGATCTGCAGACTGAAGAGCTGCCTCTCTTGCAGGCCCAGGTGGTCGCGTACTTGGTCCAACAGAACCACGCCTTCATCCTGCTTCTGAAAGATGGAAACAACAAACGACATTGATACCAGCCAAAACTTTTGAGTGACATTTAACGGTTGCTTATTTGTACATCTAAATATACCGTGCCATATGTTGCAGTAGTGCTTAATGTATAGATAGGGATCATTATGTTATTAAAAATCTGTGAGTTTCTCCGCGGTTATTTTGAATGTTAAAAATGAATGTAATCAGACAAAAACAATCAATAATGCATATATCCAGGTGAAAATCAGATTTCCAAAAGCCCATCTGCAGCACAACACTCTGTAGCTTAACTATTCATTGTTTTATTAATCACTCTGAGGGATAACCTGCAGCTCATTCACATTTTCTCCCCGTTTTTCTCCCCACTTTCTGTTACCGGAAGCATAATTCACATCACAAGAGGATCATGTTTACTGTAAACTGCGGCGAACAGTGTGTTGTTGCAGCAGGAAACACAATCATTTCTTATGTGCGTGGACACAACATCTGGGTGAAGAACAGTTTAAACCGGCCTCAAAAACGTGTTCTTTTTCAGCGAAGATTTGTGGAAAACAAAAACAATAAACTTCATCCAAGCACGAGAAACTCAGGAGCCGTAAAAAGAGAGTAATGGAGGGTTTAATATTGGAATCCTTCTGCACATTACAACCACAGCACTCTCCCTGCTCTCCCACCGTTCACATAAAGATGCTGCACAGCTGCTGTCCTAGAAAGAAATATAGCGATTGCCGGTCTGCATGTGCGTGTATGCTTGTCAGTGTGTGTGTGTGTGTGTGTGTGTGTGAGCGTACTGCTGTCAGGCTGCGTATGACATGATATGCTGACGATGTAAAAGGCTCCTAAGTGTGACAAGCTCTGTAAGCTGCAGGAGGTGAGCGTGTCCTTCAAAACCAAGGTCACAGTGCTGAACGAGAGATGTGGATCAATGGGAATGGGAAAGAATAGTCGGTCACTATATCATGCGGTGACACTACGATCATTAGCAGAGCACAGAGACGGATAGGTGCAACACATGATCTCCTCCTGCGTCTGTGTGTGTGTGTGTGTGTGTGTTACGCACGCTGACTCTGAAGGTCTCGATAGTGCCGTCCAGCAGCTGAACTAGGCAGAGCAGGTCCGGTTTTGGCATGTCTGTTACCACGGTAACTCTGCCTCCCTCTCAAGACAAACACCCTGCCCTCAGCTCGTCACTGACAGGGGACCTGGAAACACACACAACCACAAAAACAGTGTCAGATGTTTCTAGGCTGTTGTCTTCAAATGAAAGCACCTCCCTCAGGATGACATTGTGTGGTGAGTAATATATGTGCTGGATTGAGCATCGGGCTGCAGTGAGTAATGCACCGTGAATGCGAAGGAGTGACTGTGTGTGTGTGTGTGTGTGTGTGTGTGTGTGTGTGTGTGTTGGTGTGTTTGTGTAATTCCTTATTATTTGGCCTGGGTTTGAACATGTCCCTTCCCTCTCCCTACTGCTGCTCTCTCTGCATCTCTCCGCCTTTCGCAGGCAGCTGAATGATAAGAATGTTAAACATTTTCAGAGTTGAACACGCCCATCTACAGCACTACCGACTGATCTCAGACCAGGCGCTGGAAGCAATGCACACATGCACTACTAACACATGCACGCCAATAACTTACCCCAGCTTTGAGAATATCTATCCATCTGTGTGTCTGTGAGTGTGAGCATCTATATGCATGCAAGTGTATATGTACGTACATGTGTCCTGTCTTGGTTTCCAGGTAAACGATTAATGGATCCAGGCCGGCCTGTCTCACTCTGCTTCTGAAAGGACACACAGTGTTTGAGTTAATGTTTGAACACAGTGACACACTCTGAATATATTAAAACAGAGCTGGTCCCAGTCTGATGACTTGTTTTCCATAATAACCCCCTCACAGGCAAGCGTCTAATGAATTTACAAGTAAATGCTACATTTAAAAGCAGATTTATCATGATGTAGAGATGACCTCACTGGGTGTTTTGCATCTTGCATCTATTTTTGATATGTTGAGGTTTGTCGGCACAACAGCTACAGATAAGGAAATAAAAATTGAGTTCTCCTACTTCATGATGCTTTTAACACATAGCCTATCATGAGTTTTCTGCCATATCCTTATCTGTACAAGTTATAAGTGTACATTATAGGATATAAAAACACCTAGCAGAGAGGGTAAAGCTCAAATCTACAGCCTGCTTCACCAAACGTACACATACCAATGAATAAACAGGGCCTATCTCAGTGTATTAGGCCCATATTTTTGCTGTCCGACTCTCCAGCCCGTCGATAATGAACTCTGCGGTGACCCCGCTGTACTTTGAGCCACAGCGCGAACAAGGAACCTGTTGACAACCTGAAGTTTTCTACAGCTACACCCAAAAGGAGGAACACTCCACTGGCAAACTTTCCTCCAACCACGGCTGTACTCGTAACTACAACTTGGACAAGTGAATGTTTTTTTTGAGAAGAGAAGGTTTAAAAGACAAAAAAGACGTAGGTGTACCTCAATCGTCCCGCTTCAGAGACGGATCGTAATCCTCAGACTGTCCGCTGTGGAAACCTCGGGACGGGGCGCGTCGGAAGAGCCAGGTAGAGTTAGGTAAATATCCGGGACAAGTTTCTCTTCTCATCCCTGGCTGCGCTGACTCCGCGCGGCCCCGCCCCTTCGCCGCGCGCGCTCCCAATGGGATGCGCGCTCCAGGGGGCGCGCGCGCAAAGCATAGGAAATACAGCACAGAGCAATATAATCCATTACATTACATCACATCAGTGGACGAAGTAGGCTACTCAGATCTTTTACTTAAGTAAAAGTAGCAACACCACAGTGTAGTAAAAGTCCTGCATTCAAACTTGAGTAAAAATACAAAAGTATGAGCATCAAAACATACTTAAAGTACCAAAAGAAAAATACTCATTATGCAGAATGGTCCATTTCAGATTGGATTATAATTATTGATGCATTAATATGTAAGCATCACTTTAATGTTGCAGCTGGTAAAGGTGGAGCTAATTTTAACTACTTTGTATACTGCTAGCTTGTGAATTTACCCACTTATCTTATCGTATCTTATCTTGTCTTATTTTAACCTATAATATTTTTTTTATTTGTTGATTATATTTTGTATTATCAATCTAAATCTGCAAAGTAACTAAAGTTACCCAATAAATGTAGTGGAGTAAAAAGTACAATATTTGTCTCTGAGTTGAAGTGGAGTAGAAGTATAACGTGACATGAAAAGAAAATATAAAAAAAATACAAATACCTCAAATTTGTACTTAAGTACAGCACTTGGGTAAATGTATAAATACAATGGGTCATTTTGTTATTTTCATTTATTATTATATAATGATAATAATTGTGGCAGAAAATATTTGACCTAACCCAAACAGTCTAAAACAATTTAATGTTTAATTTAATGTTTTTTAACCTGCTTTGATAGTATCACTCAAAGGCAGAGATGCAACTAACCATTATTTTCATCATTGATTTATCTGTTGATTATTTTTTCAATTATTTGATTTATCATTTAGTCTATAAAGTGAAAAATGACGTACTCGGAGATCAAAGTTTGTCCAACCAACAGTACCAATCCCAAAGACAATCAATTTATAATTATATTAAACTGAGGAAAGTAGTAAATCCTCACATTTGAGAAGCTGGAACCTGAGAAAGTTCAGCATTTTTGCTTGAAAAACAGCCATAAAGCAATGTGAAAGGAAAAGTGTTATTTGTCCTTTTCTGATACTAAACTGATGTGATTGGAATAAAAACTATTCACTGACAACGTGCTGATGGCAAGATGCTGTTTTTGTCTATTTATATGAAGATATAAATTCCAACAGAAAGAAAAAAAAATAGAAAGGTTTCAGTCGACCTCATGAAAAACCCTCTGGTTTGCTGTCACCATCTACAGGACAGATGAAGTACTGCTGTCATGTGTGCTCAGCAGTCTATGGTGTTCAGCATGAAATGTGCTGTACATACTGTTTGTAGACGACTGTATAGAATTACTTATTGCATTTAAACACTCCCAGTAACTCCTATAAGCATCAGCTTGTTTACTGATCTGTAACACCCTGACAAAACATTTTGAAAGCCTTTATAAAAGATTTTATTTATTTATATGTTTTCCCTGACATATAGAATACACATATCCCTAAAATAAGATTTGCTAACCAGAAGTATAATCTCACCAGCGGTGGATGAAGTATTCATCATTCCTTTACTTGAGTAAAAGTCCTGCTTTGAAAATGTTACTTAAGTACAAGTACGGGGCTACGGAAGAATTATGAGTGAAATGTATCAAAAGGTAAAAGTACTAAATGCAGAAAAATGTTGCCGTACACGACTATATATTATATTTCTGAATTATTATTGCTGATGCATTAATATGTAAGTAGCATTTTACTTATGTAGCTGGTGGAGGTGGAGCTACGTTTATCTATTTAATACACTGTTGGGTAGTTTGATCTATAATAAAGCATCACATTTCATAAGCTCATCAAATGTTTTGTATGTAAAATCTTAATTTGTGAGATAACTGGTAAATAAAGTCAAATAATGTAATGGAAGTACAATATTTCCTATCTATCTATCTATCTATCTATCTATCTATCTATCTATCTATCTATCTATCTATCTATCTATCTATCTATCTATCTATCTATCTATCTATCTATCTATCCACTTACAATAACCCTTATCCTATATTAATTAAAGAGACCAGGCAGTGCTCTTGTGTTTTAGTGTACTGTAGCTCATGCCTAAAGTCTATTTTTGCTGCTGAAGCAGGTCTGAAACCAAGCTGCTTTGACCCAACATTTCCAAGGTCAACAAATAATCTGTCTGCAGTTGACATGACTCCCAGATCTCTGACTGTATGGAGACAACCATGAGTAAAAAAAAAAAAACATGCCATGACTCTAGGTCAGAGGCATCACTGATTTAAAAGTTAATGATGGGTGAAAATAAGACTGGTGCTGGTGATAATGGAGCTATTTTAAATTGAGACCAGAGGTTGCAAGGGGCTTTCTGCAGGCAAACGGAATTTGAATTTGGTTCATCTTTTCCTCCTGTTAGGCCTGGTGCTGGAGGAGAAAACCTGTCCTGTCTGGCAGGGGATGGCTGATCTGCTGTATCTCGGGTGGGTTTCCACTCTTGCAGGAATGCTGTTAGACTGTTGAGATGTGTGCGTTGTGTTCAGCGTCACCTGTTGCATGCCTGGAGAGGAAAAACCAGCCGGGGCCAGTTCCCCTGCCGTCAGAGTGAGGGCGGTCGGTCAGACTAGCAGAGTCCAGTTCACTTTGGGGTAACAGGGGGAAGGGGGGGACGTTTTTTTCTCTCTCTCTGTGCCTCCCCCACCCACCAACACCAATGTAACAGAGAGGAACCTCCCCCTGTTGCTGTCCGAGGATCAGCTTTCTGCAACAGTAACCAAGACACTCTGTACCAACTCTGCCCTGAACCCAGCAGCTCCAAATTTAGACACAGAGACACAGGGACAAACTTGACGTTATTTCAGTATCTGCACTTCATGTCCCATTTATCTCATTCACACCCTCTTATTCTGATCTCATACTCTTTTACTCTGCCCATTTCCAGTTTAAGACAATACTTCCTGTTAAACCTTCAGGCTTATTTTTATTTCGTGATAAAGCCCAGTCACTTGTTTTATCTCCTATATGTGTGTTTATCATCTATAACGTCTTTTGTTTTCACAGATGCGAAAGATTAACTTTATACCTCTATGTCTCTCTCATAAAAATTTGTTTACCGCCAACTGTGCCAGACTCAAGATAGTTCCTCTTTCTATTTCCATTTATTATATAATCACATGTTGATGGAATGTGTGTTTATGTAATTCAGTCCCCAACAGGAGAATTTGGATTTGATAGTGTCTGTGAAAGTCTGGAGCGTATAAACTGCTGTGATATAAAACAACCAGCCTCTATAGCTGTATGTGTGCAATGCTACATGGGTTTGGTCATATATCACAAGCATAAAACTGGGTCTGTGGTGTGGACAGGCCCTGCCGTTTGTCAGGCGTGCAGAGGCCACATGAGACTGGAAGACAGATACAGAGTTGTCATATGCTGGAATGCTGTCATGAATTTACACGCGTAGTATAGTTTCCATGACCCAAATCTCTGCTCATGAAAAATAATGTGTCATGTATGTACATGCCCCCTTCTTCTGCACCAACCATATTGGTCAGTGAATATGGTGTCATTTGTTGAGTACATATTTGGCTAACACACACACATTAATTCAGTACATGTCCCAGTATCACTGTTGCCACCCACTCACAGACTTACTTACTGGTGGTATTCAGTCCTCCCTCTAACCACCTGTGACTGGCAGTGGTGGAAGAAGTACTCAGAGCTTTTACTTACTGTAAGTAAAAGTAGCAATACCACAGTGTAAAAATAGTAAATACTCTGTCACAAGTAAAAGTCCTGAATTCAAAATCTTACTTAAGTAAAAGTACATAAGTATTAGCATCAAAATATACTTAAAGTACCGAAGGTAAAAGTACTAATTTTGCGACTGGTCCATTCCAGAATAATAAACATTATGTCACTGGATTATAATTATTGATGCATTTATATGTAAGCATCACTAATGTTGCAGCTGGTAAAGGTGGAGCCAACTATAACTACTTATAAACTACTACATAGGCCTACTGCTGGGTAGCTTAATCCATAATAATACATCACAATTTATTAGGTGCTTTTGTATTAATAATCTGAATCTGCAAAGTAACTAGTAACTAATGTTGTCAAATAAATGTAGTGGAGTAAAAAGTACAATATTTCCCTCTGAAATGTAGTGGAGAATAAAGTAGCAGAAAAGTGAATACTCGGCTACTACAAGAGGCCTACCTCACAATTGTAGACTACTTGAGTACAAACTTGAGTAAATCCTACTTAGTTACATCCCACCACCTGTGTGGAGAAACAAATACCCGAAATAAAGAGGCCGAAAGAAAGAAAAAAGTTGCCTTGATAAGAAAGTCAACTGGGTTTCTTCACCGGCCGCGTGACTACAGGGCAGTAAGCTCGTGAGCACCCGGTTCCGCTTTTCTCAAAGATGAAAGGGTTCAGTGTGCTGCCTTCACGTGCCAACAGCTCGTTTCCTCAACACCTGAATTATTTTACTGCTTGTTTCGCATTCTGGGAGTTTACTATGGACTGTAGCTAACAACCATGTGCTATACTGTGGTATTATTTACAGTTGAATGTGATCTGTACTATACTGTGTATGGTTATGTGTATATAGCCCTGTTAATTTGGTGCCTTTACCAATTTGATCCTTTACTTAAGTAAAAGTACGCTACCAATATAACAATGTAGAAATACTCTATTACAAGTTAAAGTCCTGCATTTAAAATCCTACTTAAGTAAAACTATAGTACTTGTTCTGTAGAAAAATGTCCCTTGTGACTGATATATTATCATATATTACATTATTAATTGTTAATACCGATACCTCAGTGTGTTGAGATGGAGCTAGTTTTAACTAGTTTACATTCAGTTAGGTATTTTACTCCAGTGGTTCCCAACCTAGGGGTGAGGCCCCTGTAAAGCCCCTTGCATTAGATAAAATAAATCTGAGGGGTCATGAGATAATTATCGGGGTAGGAAAGAAAAAAACCCAAAAAGTTCTGCTGCACAAATCTGTTTTCAATTTCTTTACTTTTCTCGAAACTTTGCTGTTTTGCAATGTATTGGATAATTTTACCATTTGTGCCTTAAACAATTATTTAAACAAAACCATCAGAGAAGTCTGGAGAGGAAATCACCCTTAGGTGGAACTGCTAACAACTCATAGACATGTGAAAGATGACAAGAGACCCCAAGACACTTTTTTTTTGCAAGTGGTCACAAGCAAAGAAGACTGGGGATAACTGATTAAATATATAACAAGGCATTGTATTTTAAAAGCTTATCATATGTTTTTTTAATGTAAAATCTTAATCTGAAAAGTAACAAATAACTACAGCTGTCAAATAAATTTAGTGGCGTAAAAAGTACAATATTTCCCTCTGAAATGTAGTGGAGATGTATAAAGCAGCAAATACTCAAGTAAAGTACAATAATCTCAAATTTGTACTGAAGTGCAATACTACTTTAGTAAATGTAGGCCTACTTAGTTACATTCCACCACTGCTGGCCATCACTTTAGGTCGCTTATGCGCGCACACATTGCAATTTCGACATCTCCGAGGGTACTTAAATGCAGCATTACCGGTACTCTGCGTCTCTACGTCAACGGTCTTTTAAATGAGCAGCAGTGCACTGTCAGAAAGTTTGGGACAAGTGGGACGGCTCTTCTGCTAGACAGACTGTCTTCACTGTCAGCTGTCCTCTCCTCTTTTGAATTCTTTAAAAAACCTCTTAGTCAGTCAGTCAGTCTTCATCCAGATGACCGTGACTCAAGACCAGCCGATGACCTATGCCAAAATGAGAGGGCTTGTGTCGTTTTTCTCAGGTGAGGTTATCTTGTTTCTTTACGTTAGGTTAAGTTTGACCGTTACCTGTTGTGCTAGCTAAAGAATCATAGCAACGCTAACGGTTAACGCTAACGTACAAAAACCTGCTACAAGAGACAAAACGACCATAAATTAGTAAGAGGTGACCCCTATAGTATTATAATATTCTATTAAAGTAGTTTATCAAGGCCTCGTCTCTTTAAAACATTCGAAAAAATGTGAAGACATTACCCAAAAGTTACTTTTTCATACAATTTCATAACTTCATTAAAGTATGTCAGAGTTATGGCGACCACTTACAGTAACCTACTGAGTTAAGCTAATACAGCTGTTGACCTCTTGTGTAAGGGATTAACCCCCTGCCTCTCTTACAGCTTTGCTCAAGGGGAAGAAAGTTGGCTTCAGTGACTTCTTACACAAACTTGTTTCCAGTCAACAACTCTGCCAACAGTAAGTTAGCAAAAAATCATTATTTACAGTTTTTTACTTAATCTGTAAAAAAAAAAAAAAAATCCAACATGCTGTTTTTGACCTCCTGATTGAAGCCTGGACCCTCAGAAAATCCTGCAGCGACAGAGCAGGCTGAGAGGAGAGGAGGTGGAGGAGAAAGGCACAACGGTGAGTACAGAGGTAAGGTGTTTTTTAAAAGACTGTGCTGAGTGTTGACAGGAGATGAAACTAAATCTGACCTTCTGACCGCCCTGTCCCTCTCTGTCTTCTCTCCTCAGAGCTCAGTGAACACACAAACCTCACTGTAAGTCATCCCACCCCCTGATTCCCAGAAGTATTTCATGACAGATAAAAAATTCTGCTGTTATTACAGAGTAAGACCTAAAAGATATAGTTATAAACAGTTTATATGTTGTCTCTATTACAATGATTATTAATGCTTCATTGGTCAGTAATAAGCTGTCACAATTCAAAAATAAAGGACATTTTGATTAAAAAAAATATAGAAACTTACTTTTGTGTAACAGAAATGCTTGTTTTTTCTTCTTTAATCATCTTGTGACCCCTCAAATGTATTTTGGGGTCCTTGGGGAGTCCCGACCCTCCATTTTGGAAGCCACTGCCCTAAGTCATCAGATAACTAGTTAAAAAGACAAGGGCATTTACCAACCACAGGGTTCCCTTACTTAAATGTGTGGTCACAACCTTGCAACCCAAAAGTTATTTTTATTTATTCATTATAATAGCCTATTAACTGAACTGTGTGGCATACATAAATCAATTATTAACCACAATAATTAGTGACAAACAGTTTAAGAGTATGCCTTATTATAAAGTAGTACTGTGTGATGCCTTTGTATCACAACACATATCTGACATTTTTCTTTCGTTGTGTTAACCAGGATGAAACCGTCAGATTTTGACTACCTCAAAGTTATCGGCAAAGGAAGCTTTGGAAAGGTAGGGCTTTTTTATTCTTGTACATTTTTGTGTTTGTGCTTGTGAGTTGTTTTGTTTGGACATTAAATGACGCAACTCAAACTTTTACAGGTGCTGCTTGCAAGACACAGAAAACATGGAGGCTACTATGCTGTGAAAGTGCTGCAGAAACAGATGATTGTCAAGAGGAAAGAGGTAATCTATCTATCTATCTATCTATCTATCTATCTATCTATCTATCTATCTATCTATCTACGGTACTTACTGTATCTGTTGTGTCTCTGTAGCAGAGGCATGTTATGGCTGAGAGGAGTGTACTGTTGAAGGGACTACAACATCCATTCCTGGTGGGGCTCCACTTCTCTTTCCAGACACCAAACACGCTCTACTTTGTCCTGGACTACGTTAATGGAGGGGAGGTATGTGTATATAAATTACTTCTCTCTGTTGCCTGTGGGACGGTTAAAAATTGGGGGAATTTGCTATCAGATTAGAGTAAAATTTACAAATCTCAACAGAATTAGCTACATATTTCTTAAGCCTATGCATACACTTTAGTTTAAGAGATGCCACAAGTCATTTTGAGAGCAGCAGTTACCAAAACTGGGGTCAACCGGTTGAATCCAGTCCCTCCACTGTGCTGCTATTGTGTTGAATTTCGTTGTAATTTGTGAAATCTGTGTATGTGACCATCTGTTTGTCCTCAGCTTTTCTACCACCTTCAGAGGGAGGGGTCATTTCCTGAACCCAGAGCTGCTTTCTACGCTGCAGAGATGGCCATGGCACTGGGCTACCTCCACTCTCTTGACATTGTTTACAGGTACACATACACACACAAATATAGACAAGCCATTGCAAAGTCACTCTTCCAAGTTTGTCTTGGCTCCCCACTTGCTCCCTTTCTTTGCTCATGTTTGATTTAAACATGTTTAAATGATTCATGCTGGGAAATCCCAATGAAATGTTCACTTTGATAAGAGAGCTCTGCATAGAAAATGGTATCACTAAAAACCACCATGTCCTCCAACAGCACATTAAAAAATAAACAGTAAAGGAAAGCAAGGTGAAAGCAGAGGAAATAGAAACAAAAACAACAGCAATAAGTTAGTATAAGTTGTTGTAGGAACCTGCAGACTAAACCAACACTTTTGTCCCATCTGTTTTTCTGCCAGAGACCTCAAACCAGAGAACATTCTGCTGGACAGTGAGGGCCACGTGATGCTGACTGACTTCGGGCTTTGTAAAGAAGGGGTGGCCATAGGTGGGATTATGCATACATTCTGTGGGACTCCCGAGTACCTCGCTCCAGAGGTGCTACAAGGCCACCCATACAGTCCAGCAGTGGACTGGTGGGGCCTTGGCACTGTGCTTTTTGAGATGCTCTGTGGACTGGTGAGTGCAGGAGAAATAACCTTTTTTTTTTTTTATCGTTTCATCTTCTTCAGCATCTTCACCTTCCTCCATCTCCCTGTTCTCTCTCTCAGCCTCCGTTTTATAGCCGTAGCAAAGCAGAGATGTTTGAGAACATACTTCACGCTCCTCTGCAGCTGCGTAGCAGGGTGTCTCAGGCTGCCCGTCCACTGTTAGAGGGATTGCTGGAAAGAGACGTCTCCAAACGCTTAGGGGGAAGCCGTGACTTTGTAAGTGCATGCACACAAAAAAACAAACAAGCAATGATGCACATAAATACACACAACCACAGAGGGTCTAATTTCAATGTGTCTCCAGGTGGAGCTGCAGGAACATCTCTTCTTTGCATCCATCAACTGGGACGACCTCCTGGCCAGGAGAGTTAGACCTCCGTTCATCCCAAAAGTGGTAAGAGTGGTTCAGAAATGAGCAGAGCACTATTTTTTTTTTAAATCAACACACAGTGTACGTGAGTGTGTGTTTATTCCCCTCTCCTCTCTAGGCTGGTCCCTGTGATGTCAGCTACATCGACCCCGAGTTCACGCTACAACCTGTCCCTGCCTCTGTGAATGAGAGGTGCCATGCGGGCGGGGCCACCGAGGCCTTCCCAGGATTCTCCTTCATGAATCCAGTGGAGTATGTGGCAGCAGAGCCAGTTTCATAACAACGCCAAATCCTCTGGGAGCATGTTTGTTCAAATTTTTATTTTTTATGTCATAAATTATTAAATCAAAGTCTATTTTTAAACACTTGAGCAAAATATTTTTACACTAACACACATTGGCACGTTGGTTTACTTAATGATAGTATATTTTTAAGCATCAGTTCATTATGTGAAATAGGCTGGACCTAGCTACCTTAATGCATCAAAGGATGAAACAATAAACACTCAATCTGAAGCAGTTTTATTTTTGAACACTTTACATTTATATGTTCAAAATATACAACAAACATGTATTGCAACTTTCCCATTCTGCTATTACATTCAAGGCTTACAAAGGTACTGAAAATACTTCACAGGGTGCCTTAAAATCCTGCATAGTGACAGGGGCATTGTGCATCACAAGCAAAATACAACATCTCCTTGTGGCATTTACATGAACACAATAGGATGCCAGTCTGTTGACAACCTGTACACACAAATTAGACCCAGCTCTGACTTTATGTGTCATGGTGAGGAAACGGTGAGGAGTCTTTTTTTAGTGACAAACAGAATCTAATGGGTGTCTCCAGGAAGAGAGCGTCTGTTCTGGTCCTTTCTACCTCACTCCACAAGACTGTTTATGAAACAGTTTATACACAGAGTAGCTTTCTGTCTGTCAGTAAATGCTGAAGGAGGCGTAGCTCTGGTCACTCTGGCAGGTGAAGTAAGCTATCAGCTGACCATTGCAGATCATCAGAAACAAGCCGCTACCTATGGATCAACAAAAATGTAGAGCATTAAAAAAGAACTGAGCTCGTAAAGTTAAATGCAGTCACTTTCAGATGAGATGCCAGCAATGTTTGTTTTACCTAAAGCCAGCCACCACTGCCACACCATGGGAAACTCCAACATCACTGCACACAACATGGAAACAAAATGTGCAATTTCATAACACGTTGGGTAATTTGTGTGTGTACCTGGGTGGATGTATTGTTAGATTTCTGCTCACCTAGGCTGGTGATCATTACATGCAGAAGTGTGACAGTGACGGCGTAGTCCCAGACCCGCCTCCTCACCACTACTGCAAACAAAAGGCCGCTGCAAAAGTAGGTGAGCTCCAAGGACAGGAGGTTCACTGAGAAAGACCAACATAGCACAAAAGCACAGGAAGTGAAAAAAAGTTCATGCTCATTGTTGATCATATTGGCTGCGTTCAGTGTGCTCACCCAAGTATTTGGAGTTGGATTCAGCAGGTTCGGTTTTAAAGTCAAACGGAATCAGTCCGTCAAAGTGATCCAACCTGAATGAGGGGTGAGAAAAGAGGGAAAACTATTGCCAGAAATTTCAAGAAAGTAGGTTAAACCACTGTAAAGTGTAAACATATCTGAGCTCTTGGCAACAGGTAAAGGGCGTCTCCAGATAAAGGCTACATGGTGTGGATAAAGTAATGTCAACACTTTTAAAATAACTAAATCTCACCACTGCAATCACTGCTGCAATGGTGGATCCATGTCCAAATTAACCCACTATGGGGCCTTAGTCAAAAATAAGCTGTTTGGCCCCTGTTAACCCCTTGTACCTCCAGCTCAGGATGAGGTAAAGATACAGGACACGTTAAAAATCTTAACAATTTCCGCTGATGTACTGCATTAGATAATTTCCACTTGAGCTGTGTGTCGGTGCAGAGTCTGGTACATGTCATAAATGCTGAGACTATTCTCCTTTATCTATTAGCTACTTCTGCAGTTATTTTTATAGTTGCACTTTGGTTTTTGGTTACAGATAATTGGAACCCAATTAGTTGATTCAAGATGCTCAAAGTGATGATTTCCAGACCTCCTATATGTTAAATGACATTTACTTAGGAGCCACCTGTGTGTCAGTTTTTCTAACCGTTGATCATGTTCCCCTATTGATTATGGAAGACTTGTGGTATTTACAGGAGAGGTTGATAATGATGCTTTGAATAGCTGGTTTGGGCGCGTGTGCCTGTGCGCACGCGTGTGGGAGATTCTCACCTGAAGGCACCGAAGCACACACTCCCAATCATGTAGAAAAGAGAGTAAAATATGACCAGACACAGCAGCAGATTGAAGAGCACGGTCTGTGGGATTGAGACACAGAGGGGGAGAACATTTCACAATACAGTATCTAATTTGTCTAGAAGGCAACACCACGTATTTCCCACGTAAGGCAACATTATATATAACACTAACCTGGAGCTGTGTTTGCAGTCTTACATATGATAGGCTATCAGGCTGCAGTGGGAGGGATGTGCGCTGTAGGTACAGACAACGACTCTATCTGCTGCAAAACCTGACCCGCTGCATACATTTGGATTATAATAAGAGAGGTATTTTTTGTATCTGTACATTACAAAAAATAGACCTCAGGTATAACATAGCCTGTCATATCGTCTTTATGTATTTTATCGCTCATGATTTCCCTGCAGTCGATCAAGATTAACAGATAAGAGACGCCCGATCAGGCAGAGAGGTGTGGGCTAAATCATGACACATTAACTGTCCTCTTACCTTCGAGTCGACCGCTTTGCCTTTGAATGCCATCTCATGGTTTGTACTTGATGTTATCCTATATTACAAAATGATCCAGGCTGCAGCACGACCCCGTTAATCCACCACCACCACCACCACCAAGAAACTGGACTTCTTCTGCCATCTAGCGACAAACACAAGACACAAAACCAGCGCCGCCGCTTCTACAGCAGAGTACTGAACTCATTTCACCTCCTATCAGGGCGGCCTTTGTTGGCTGAAATA
The DNA here is from genome assembly GCA_008360985.2 of Macquaria ambigua. Taxonomy (NCBI): domain Eukaryota; kingdom Metazoa; phylum Chordata; class Actinopteri; order Centrarchiformes; family Percichthyidae; genus Macquaria; species Macquaria ambigua. Next base: position 9,038 of record VMKM01003594.1, on the reverse strand, counting down.
AAGACTTATCTCACTATGTACCTGTTAGCTAGCAACTGAATACATAGCCATGGATACTACAGCGATTTTGTGTTCAGATGGAGTGTATTTTCATCAAAATTACGGCTAAAATGGACCATAAAATGTATAGCCTTATTATACCATAACCGCCCTATGTGGGAGGGATTGAATACTGCAGGATAGCTGGAGAGCATTTGGTTGACCATGAGTATTTGGACCCCCAGCGACACAACAAATACTTTAAATCAATTTACTGACCCCAGACAAGGAGGAAGCTACCCATGGTAATCTCACGAATGAATTAAATGGATTAGCTGTCACATTAAAACCATAAACCATACATCCAGTAGCATAGACGTACCATAGGTGATGCCACATAGTGCGACACACTGACTGGCTTGTTGGATGTTTAATATCGGCCAAAATGAAACCCTACTGAAGTATTTTAGCGCATAAGACGTGGTGTTTTGTTAGGGTTTGATGAGGCTAAACTCAATATCTGTATTCATCATGTTCGACTTCATTTAACGTTACTGGGTGTTTTTTTATAAAGCTCATACGCAGCAGCCGACATAACTATGTGTTTTTAAAAAGCCAAACCAGTCCAGACTCTGTGTGTAGCAATATATTCGGCTCGTTTGGTTAGAAATGTCACGTCGGGTGATTTTACAGGCCTGAGTATTTAATCCTACAGTTAGCACCGGTGTGTACAGACTGGTTATCGCCTGTGCTCGGATTGCATCCACACAATTTGTCTGTTTGACGATCGTAGAGGGGTTTTAACAGGGGAGAAAGCAGCCAGTTTACCAGAGGGGAACCAACCGCTCCTCAACGGTTATGGAAGACACTGCGGTCCCTGCGCTCCATTGATACACACTCGTACTTCTTGAGGGAAAATACTTCTGAGGCTGTTATGAGCAAAAAGGGGACTATGAGCTCCAGCCTATCGGTAGTATTCGTTATATCGGCACTGAACTGAGTTTTGGGCGTGTTATAAGTGTAAACAGGCCTGGTATTGACCACCGATAGTAAACTGAACTTTTCCGAGACCCAAAGTTGTCAGGCAGCGCATCTTACACGCATGCGCATCCTTCCTTCTATCCAGCTCTAAATAAGAGTTAAAACAGAAACGAGGTGAGTTCCACATTTTTAAACAATACGGGCGTAAATACTCATTTATTGCCGTTAACAGTGGCAAAATTTGAAAAAGCGGCCTTCGTTTTGCTAATTAGCGTTAGTTCGCATTATTTCCACTCTGATTTAAAACGGCGAGAATAAATCGTTTTTTCAAGTTTCTATTGAAGAAATTAATCAAGCAACAATGTTGAAGCTCGTAACAGTAGCGCTGCGTTATTGCGAGTGTGTGTGATATTGTGCGAAATATTGACGTTTTGCAAAATGCGTTTTCCTATTGTTATTAACCGGGAAACTTATTTATTACAGATTGTCCTTAGCTGGCTGCATCCAGTCACAATGCTACGCTAGCTGTCTAGCAATCCCCAGTTCAGTTGAACGGAGTGGAGCTAGCAGACTGTTAGCTTCATGTCAGCGCTAGCTAGCAACCTGGGCTGACATTCCGTGACAAGGGGAAAGTGAAGAAAATAACCCGAGTGAAGGAAAACACAAAGTCAGGAAATTACACAGCAAGCGTTTGCTTTTGTTCGACGCGTAGCGGCTTTGCATGATTTGTTTAAATAGGTAACTTGAGTAATTTACATAGTTTAAACGTGTTGGTGGCCTCTTCCTATGCTCCGCCATTTTGTATAAGACGAATGCTAATCATGGGCGCTCTTACATACACTTTATTTATGGCTAGAATAAAACTGAGGTATTAAGTGCAAAGTAAAACTTAATCGAGGTCCATTAGCTCGGGCTGTTGTTTACTTTTCATATGGTTATGACCACCATGCAAACAGAAAATATCACCTTAATTCAGTGTTGAACATGCGTCAACACTAAAACGTTATATCGTAATATTAGTCGGATTAAAACGCTTTTAAGTTTGGCCAGTCAGTGCAGAAAACAGTGTTATCTTTAAAATTGATAAACAAATGACCCTCTCACTTGTTCATAACCAGGCAAACAGCCGGTTTTAAGAGATACAGTTAAAACAAGGAAAAGATGAACTTGTGTGGTTAACTTCAAGTTGAGGCATCTTTCGTCATGTTTGTCAATGATCCTGATGAAGGTTCACTCTAATGGGGCCGTTTGTGCACGGATTTCACCGTTAGTTGACCAGCAAAACAATATTATTATTGACTGTGTTGTCTGAAATCTAAGTGCATGGTGTATCCTGCAAGCCAACACACAGTCGCCATCTAGCGGTGATGTTGGGCAATGCTGTTTACAAGTGCAGGTAGAAACTGCATTTGGGAGCACTTTGCAGGTAAAACCATACGGGGGGTCTGCTTCACTGTGATAATCAAGCACAGTCAACACAATAAGCAGAGAACAATGCCATTATTTAACTTAGACATGTGGACTGAACACAACAGAGGTTGAATGAACCTTTTTATTCAACCTCTGTTGTGTTTTGAACATCTGTAACGATTTTATGTCACTATATGACAATGTCTGATGTGACTGTTATGATGTCTTTGCAGGGATATCGGAGGAGTGGGAATGACTGACACTCCACCCAGTGATGGCCCCTCACAGGGAGCTGAGTTTGACATGATGGGTGCTCTGGACTGGAAGGACGGTATCGCCACGCTGCCAGGCAGTGATATCAGGGTACGAGAGAGATTTATGTTCCTGTCCAGGATCATCCCTGATTGTGTAAATGTTTGTGTACAAGTCTCTGATCACACACAGATTCGTAAGAGGAGGGTTTCCTGTTGTGTTTTATAGCAGAGTTGGGCCACCCCGCCTGAAATCAAAACCACCTCTGCTAACTGTCTAAAAACATAATACAATTTTATTAAAGAGAACATTAACTTTCTGGGGAAAAGAGAGCTATTTCACACAGGGTATGCCATGAATTTAATGTGTTTAACTATTATTTAGGTTGTCCTCTACTAACTACATTCATCAGAGATGAATCAGGATCAGGGTGGTCAACAATTTCCTGGGAGAAACTGATGAGCATATCTGTTTTTTTTCCCTGTCTTTCAGTTCCGCATGACAGAGTTTGGGACTCTTGAGATTGTCACAGACCTAGAGGTCAAAGGGCAGGAGGCGCAGCCTAACAGTAAGACCTTGGACCCAGCACAGTCTCACACTCCCACCCCTCCACCAGAGGGCCAATCACAGACTGGCACAGCCATCGCTCCAGCCAATCAGAGTCTGCCAGGATCGTCTCAAGCTAAAGGTATGACAGCACATGTTTAACCCTTACAAAAATTGTTGTAAAGAATTGCAGTGTTTGCTTTTTATGCTCTGCCCGTGTTTTGTACAATGAACATAATCAGTTTCAGCCGTTCTTTCTGCTTTGTCCTCTAGCCCCCGGTCCTGTGCTCCTGTCATTAGAGGAGGGCCCTAGTATGGAGGGCCCCAGTGTGGAGGTTGGTCCCAGTGTTGAAGTTGGCTCTAGCGCAGACACGGGCCCAAACGGGGAGCTGTCAAGGTGCCGGGCCTGTGGTGGCTGTGTTCCCCGGGATGCCCTCTTTCAGGGCAAATTCTGTAGCTCCATTTGTGCCCAGCCCTCCAGTGGCAGGTAAAATCACATATCGGGTATCCTCTAAAGCCTCTTTGTTGTAATTCAGATTATTCTGTTTTGTTTCATCAGGAGCCAAATCTTTCTTTTCTACAGATCGTCTCCAGGGGAAGCAAGGGAGAGTCAAGCAGCTGAGGGTGAGAGGCTGGGTAAACGTGTGCGCAAAAAGAGGAAGATATATATGGATTCTGGGGATGAAGAGGAAGACAACCAAGAGGAACCAGAGGTAAGGAGCATACGCTTAGCATTTGCAGTGTTGTTCCCTTTCAGAGCTACAAGTGTTCAGCACTGTCTTGCTGTAATAACTAAGGTTATTAAGGTTGCTAAGGTATCCTCTTCCGGATTTTTTTCATTCTCATCATTTCTGTCTTCATCTTTAAGTTACAAAATACACAACAAGATGATTGTTCTGATAATTAACACGTTCTTTCATATCACCTTTTTGTAGGAAAAAGCCAAGACTACCAAAGGCAGAAGAGGTGCCAAAATTGCCAAACTGGGTATGTTAGACTGCTGCCTGACATTGTTTCCAAATCCCATAAAAATCTTTAAATGACTGACATGGTTACCTAAATTCAAGGGTCTTAAATACAACTAAAGATAACATTTTATCCCCATGCACCAACTACAGTACATAATACTTGAGTATTTTTTTACCCAACCCTCAGTGACTGCCCCACCCAGTAAGAAACGGGCATGGAGCTGGCCTGCTTACTTGGAAGAGGAGAGGGCCATCGCTGCTCCTGTTAAACTATTCAAAGAGGTCATTTTTTACCTATATTCACTGGCCAATTTTATATTTTTGTCAATTTAACCAGATGTTTTTGTTTATTTGGTTTCAGATAAGCCAATTCACGATTGTGCTATGATGTGCATTTGTCTTGCAGCACCAGTCGTTTCCTCAAAGCAGGAACAGTTTCAAGGTGGGAATGAAGCTGGAGGGGCTGGACCCGTCTCACCCGTCTCTGTTCTGTGTACTCACTGTTGCAGAGGTATGGGTGCTAAGAGTTGTTTGTTGCTTTGGTTCAGCAAAAGACCATATATATCTTTATCCCTGTGCATAATTAAGAATTTCACTCATACATGTGTGCGCTGTCCCCTTTGCTTGTCAGATCCAAGGCTATAGGGTGAGGCTCCACTTTGATGGTTACCCAGAATGCTACGACTTCTGGGCCAACGCCGACTCGTGGGATATGAAACCAGCTGGCTGGTGTGAGAAGAATGGACATAAGCTGTTGTTGCCTAAAGGTAGACACACACACACACACACACACACAAACTGACACATCTATCCATGATATCCAAACAACCTTCCTGAGTAAGTTTGTCTTGTAGGCTGTAAGGATGGAGAGTTTAATTGGAGCATGTATGTGAAGAACTGCAGGGGTCAGCTGGCCCCAAAACACCTTTTCAAGAGCCTCAACACAGTGAGTACTAAGCACACATAATCTGTATCCTCTAAAGCCATCAGATTGTTCTTAAATTCGGGATTTGTATGTGCTAAAAATGTGTATGTTTATGTTTTTTTATTCTAGTCTGTGACTCCGTCTGGATTTAGAGCAGGGATGAAGCTGGAGGCGGTGGACAGAAAGAACCCGTTGTTGATCTGTGTGGCAACCATTGCTGCCGTTGTTGACAACCGACTGCTCATTCATTTTGACAACTGGGATGACACATATGATTATTGGTAAGAGCCTGGTTTAAGACTGAAAGATCGGGTATGATCCAAAGATATTCCCCAGTCCACTTGGAGGACTGCTGACAGTAGTTAAATGTCTGTAGGACATCAGCATGATGCCCCGGGTACTTTAACTAGAGTATGCGAAGGTATTGGAAATTAATGTGACGTCTTAACAAGTTTGGAAATTGGACAAAAAGTCTAGGAAAAGTTGGACAAGCATACATAACTAGAGTTTATGCAGCTGGAACACATTTGAAAAAAGTCTAAAAAAAGGTATAATTTATTATTTGCTGGTAAACCCTAAGTTGCTGTTGTTGTGTGCCTGTTTACATAGTAATTGTTTTTTGTCAAGGTGTGATGCTAGCAGTCCATACATCCATCCTGTGGGGTTCTGTGAAGAGGCTGAGCTAACTCTGACCACTCCAGCTGGTAAGACAAAGACCAAGACACACGTGGGTCAGTATAAACCATTTTAATATATTGTAGGGCCTAAATAATGCAGAATCTAACATTATCAGAAATAAATACTAATAAAAAATTAGATTCTGCTGATTAAGCTGATAAAATGATTGTTTCTTTGTGCCATCAATGTATTTTTCTATAGAAAGTATTATACTGCAAGAAAGAATGACACAAAATTATTTTAAAGTAAATATATTTAAGCTAATTTTAAGTTACAGCTAAAAGCTAAAATTAAGTACATTAATGGTGAAGTCAGTTCATGTGGATTGTGCCTAGTTTTTGATCCACAGGACGTGTCAACAGACTGAAGTGTCTGTGTTAATGTGTGGACTGTCTTCAGTGATCTAATGAGTCTTAATTCCCTCTCCTCAGAATATAAGCAACCCAAGAGTTTCTCATGGGAGAAATACCTGGAAGAGACGGGCACACAGGCTGCTCCTGCTCGGGCTTTCAAACCTGTATGATTTTCTCTCACACACACACACACACACACAAATATCCAAGTACACAAAGATTTATAATGTGTACAATAGTAGTCATGTGATGGTTGTTCTTCCCCGTGTTTGCAGCGACCTCCACATGGCTTCCAGATCGGGATGAAAGTGGAAGCTGTTGATAAGAGGAACCCCATGCTCATCCGTGTTGCTACTATAGCAGACACAGAGGACCACCGACTAAACGTACAAGATGTCTCCTCATCAAGACGTGTTTTGACTTTCTCTGTGCTCAGCTTGAGTCTAATTTGCTGTTTTCCCCTCCTCCTCTCCTCTAGATACATTTTGATGGCTGGAGTTCAGAGTATGACTACTGGGTGGAGACAGACTGCCCTGATCTGCACCCTGTAGGGTGGTGTCAGAAAACTGGACACCCACTGCAATACCCCAACGGTGAGACACACTCTTCCCGTTTGTCCTGCCTGATATTCAATGAGGTCAGTCGAGGTTTCTTGGGAGAAGGATCCAAACTTGTAATTTAAGCTGATGAGTCAGCACAGTTTGTCTCTGCCTTCATTTAACTTCTGGATGTGGTGTTGGGAGGAATCTATAATGAGTTCAAAATGGAAATGGTTTTGCAGTTGTTTGCATGGTTTTATTAATACTCCCGTTTGTGTATGTTTTAGGCTCCAGTGATTTATTGACTGCCCCAGGACAAGGATGTCCTACCCCAGGATGCAACGGCGTTGGCCACATTAGAGGACCTCGCTATGGGACCCACTACACGTTAGTAGCACGTACTCAGTTTTGTGCTTTCACAGTCTCTTTGTTTTTTTGTTTGTTTTTTTGTCGTTCTTTCTGTGTTTCTATTGTTTCTCAATCTTTGTGTTCCAAATCCTTCACTTAATTCATAGTAAACGTATTTAACACTCTTCTATGTTCATGTCCTACATATTCTGAATTCATTTTTTGTCTCAGTAAACTATCGTTACTTGGTGTTATACTTTTTATTAGTACATTCTAACCTAAATGCTGTTCAAAGCACTATCTATGAAAACCTCACTTTCTAAATTATTATTCTAGGGCAACCATTGCTGCCGTTGTTGACAACGGCAGCAATGGTTGCTGATGCTCAGACAGCACATTAATAGTTTAATCTCATCTCATTTTTTTACCAATGTTTGGGGACAGTGTATGTAAGTAGAGGAGGAGAAGCAAGAGTCTGTGTTCTTAAATGTCATTTATACTTGTGTGGGCTGCCGGCAGTGTAAATGTGTTGCTTGTGTGTGTGTGTGGGAGTTTTGAGTCTTTAAGGTGATTTTTTAGCTGCTTTTCCTTCCTATTTGTTGTAACTTGTTAGATTACAGAGCATCAGAAGTAAAAAGTGGACTTGTGTCTCATTCACAGTTTGTTTTAGGCCTGGGTAAAAAAAAGTTTGTGTGTCTTTGTGTGTGCAGTCAGGTGAGCTGTCCCTACTCGGAGACGAATCTGAACAAGGAGGGCTTGCTGCCGGATCGCCTCAGCGGAGAACGACCTCTCGCCCCCAGTGGACCTCATCCTCGTGGGCGACGCCCCGATCCTCACACAAACAATACGACACAGACTTCCTCAACGCCAGACCAGCCGGAAGGAGCTGAAGACTCCCAGAACAGGTTTGCTGCCGAACATGTACACAACAACAGCAAGAACACCCTTTGAAAGACACTTACACTCCCAAGCGAACTCCTACCAGTGTTTTGCATGCAACCCTATCCAGTGGTCTGTACCTGAGAGCAGGTTATCTGTGTTGCTAGGAAACCGGTGACAGGGGAAGCTGAGCGTTCAGGGCGCAACAGCCAGCCAGAGCCACCAGGTGGAGCCAGTGAGCAGGGCCACAATGGAACGAGGCCTAAACGGTACAAAGTCATGAAACCATCACACCAAGCTGTGCTGCTGAAGAGGTTCTCCAGTATTAGATAGGAACTTCTAACTTGTTTGTTGTTGTTATTGTTGTTTTCTTCAGGACTGCTCCAGTTCCCAAATACCTGAAAATGCACTACGTTAAAGAGGAGATTGGCGATAGTAAAGGTGCGTGGGAACGTACAATGAGACAAAATAAAGCATGTAAATCACCACCTCACTCCCACTGACTGCCCTCCTCTTCCCTCTCCTCAGCCTCTCCAGACGCCATCTCGCTCCAGCAGGCCCTCCACGAGTCTGTGTTTTCCCCCGGCATCTCTGCCTCACCCCCCCACCGGGTGGCTCTCTGCTGGGACAAACACTGCCAGCTGCTGCCTGAGGTCCTGGGGCTGACTGCCAAGAGAGTGGCCACTTGGAGCGCTGAGGAGGTCAGACATGCTTACACACTCAGACTGCGCCAACACATGAAAAGCAGACATACTCCTCATTCACTCATCCAACATGAAAGGCATCTTGTTGTTCAGGGAAACCGTGACTGTGCATGAATATTCAAGGAGAGTTTTTCTGGTTGTTACGGTGAATTGGTGCTCTCTTTCTGCCTGTTAACAACTGAGGTTCAATAAAGGCATAAAGGCACTTTGATTAGTAGATAAACATTTATTGGTGGAAACATCCTGTGTTTGGCAGTCTGTCTGTAGCTTTCTGCTGTAAGTTTGTTTCTATTTTTGTCTTCAGGTGGCCAGTTTTGTCAAAGGACTCCCAGGATGTAAAGAACATGCTGCTACATTTAAAACAGAGGTGAGCACTTCTTTGCTAACCAGGACTTCAACCTACTGACAAACTCAACAAGTCTTAAGATTCAACTAATGATTACTTTAATCAATGATTGTTTGAATACTTGATATAT
>VMKM01003593.1:0-32697 GCA_008360985.2 Macquaria ambigua | reverse complement strand
TGTCTCTCTCTCTCTCTCTGTCTCTCTCTGTCTCTCTCTCTGTCTCTCTCTCTGTCTCTGTCTCTCTCTCTCTCTCTTTGTCTCTCGTCTCTGTCTCTCTCTCTCTCTCTCTCTCTGTCTCTCTCTCTCTCTCTGTCTCTCTCTGTCTCTCTCTCTGTCTCTCTCTCTGTCTCTGTCTCTCTCTCTCTCTCTTTGTCTCTCTCTCTGTCTCTCTCTCTCTTTCTGTCTCTCTCTGTCTCTCTCTGTCTCTCTCTCTGTCTCTCTCTCTGTCTGTCTCTCTCTCACACAAACAAAACACACCATGAGGGCTGATCCATGCTGTTTCTCCCACACATGATAGCCGGCCTCTTTCCCTTTGAACATGCATGTGATTCATACTGATGTCTGTTTTTCTGATAGATTTGGACAAAAGAGAAAATGCACCTAATTGGCACACTTTTGCATATGAAGTTCCACCCTGTTTACACTGAGTCACTTCATGCGTGCTGGGCGGATCGGATAGCTATAGCCAATCTCAAAAAAGCTCAGTGCCAAGAAGCAATCGGAGGAGGTTTGAGACGAGATTCTAGTCAGATGTTAGAAAGGTGGTTGTCGCCGCTGCCTCCGTTGTTTTCAATGTAAATGCGACAGCAGCAGCTCGGAGAGGGAGGGCGACAGCTGCTGTCACGAGTGCGCACACACAGCTCTTTGGAGTTTATGGTGTGTTTCAACTTTTCCAACTTGCTGCCGCTGCCCGCCGTGTGACCATGGCAACCACAGAAAAAGGAGCTGATGTTGCTGTGTCTGAGTTCACCTGAGTGATTCACCTCTTCACCGGCACAGAACAGACGGATCAATGAAGAGAAACGGTCTGTGAGACGCATCAGATTCAAAGTCTGATTATCCCGTCTGATGTTCGTTAGCAAAACTCTTATGTAGCTGCGTAATGAGATTGTTCTGGGTGGATAGCAGCAGCATGTGGTGTTGGTGGACGGGCTGATCGGAGCGGAGGTATTCAGGAGCCACCTGAAAGCACCTTAAGAGATCTGTGGAAATAACCTCTACGGGCTGGCAGCTAAAGTTACACCGAAATTAGCGACATTTGAGACGGGGAGAATGAGAAGTTTGACAATTGCATGATCTGCATGCATGAGAGAGCAGCGTGAGTCAGAGCCGTGAAGACAAAAGACGCATTAATAATATTATTTCATGTGTTTATGTTAGCTTCTGGATAGCTGTTAGCCCGCTGCTAAACTCAGATTGTCTCATCAACATGGTTCGTATATTCCCAGAACGCTCTCCTCTGTCCATCCATACAGATATTTGTCCTGTGTTGAAAACCTGTATAACTGCCTCTGCCTCACCACACACAGCATGTAAATGCCAAACACTCACATACGCCTATTACTGCTGAGTGACGTCCGGTCAGAGCATCAACACCAGCCTGAGTGCTCGATGCCATATGTGCTGCGTAGGCCCTGTCAACTCGATTTGGTTCAGAGATCACACTGTGTAACGCTGGTCCAGATGTGGCCTGCTGGCTAATTAATAGAGAACGGAGAGATCTGTCAGAGATATAAAAGTACAGTGATGAGAGAGAGTCAGGGCTGCACATAATGACGTAACACACTGTATACACACTGACCCACACATTACACACACTCATATGCATTCATAGACTGTGTGTAATCAATGTAATTAACACACACACACACACAGCTTACAGAAAGCGTTCTGCATGAATTAGCACTTTGGTTTTGAGGCCATTTAGCCATTTACCATAAAAGACTGAAACACAGTATCTGTCAGATGGATGAAATTTGGTGCAGATATTCATGATCCCCAGAGGATGAATCCTACTGACTTTGGTTATCTTCTGACCTTTCCTCTAGCGCCACCATGAGGTTCACATTTATGGTTTTAAGGGAAACATCTCAACAACTATGGGATGGATTGTGATGAAATGTGGTTCATCGTTCATGTTCCCCTCAGGATGAACTCTGCTGATCCTCTGACTTTTCATCTAGCGCCATCATCAGGTCAACATGTTAATGTGTCCAACACTTTGGTTTATGACCAAATACCTGCAGAACTAATGACATTCCCATCAGCCTCAGCTGCACTCTGTGTTTACTGCTAACTAGCTAATGTTAGCATGCTAACACACTAAACTAAGATGGTGAACATGGTGAACATTACACCTGCTAAACATCAGCATGTTAGCATAGTCATTGTGAGCATGTTAGCATTTTGCTCAAAGCACCACTGTGTCTTAGTGCAGCCTCACAGAGCTGCTAGCATGGCTGCAGACTCCTGTTGTCATGTGAGGACTGTCTCTACAGTTGGTCCATCACAGTGAGAGTTTATCTCCTAATGCAGCATCAAACACAAGTGTTGCTATGGTTACCTGCAGGTTAACATACCTTGTGTGCGGGTGTAAAAAGGTGGTTGAACTGTTGACAGGATCTTTGTTTGAAATGTTGTGTTATACAGTTTAATAGACACCTGTCAGCCAATCAGAAATGACTGTTTTCCAAGGTCATGGCACAATATAAACTATAAACAACAAACTTTTATAAAAAGTCCCAAACCTCCATCCTTCCACCTGTTTTGTACCCATACCCACACTCTGAACGCTGACGCTGGGCTCTGACCCCTCTGACAAACACTTCAGGCCAGACATGTGAGCCAAAGGCCACAGGACACCAGCAACACCAGCTGCCACACATCACACAGCTCCTCCCTGACAAACACACTCATTTAATAGACATCAGCGTTCAGCAGAAGGTCAATAACTTTAAGTCCTCTGCCATCGAAGGCTCGCACAAATGTCAGATGGAAATGTCAATAAGCGTGTTGGGTGTATCACCGCGGCCACTCGCACTGTTTTTTCTCACTCTTTCTTTTCTCTTTCTGAATGACTTTGTCTGCTTTCTTATTCCACTCAGGTTCAGAGAAGCTTCTGGGCCCTTCAATCAATTTTGGATCTCTCTTTGTCGCATTGTGATTCCCGCTCACACTCCTCCTCTCTCTTCCTGTTTCTCCGTCCGTGTGTTTCCTCCTTCTGCTGTCAATTCCTCTGTCTTTGGTGTCGATCACTTCCTCTCTCTCCTCTCCCCTTTCTGTTGCCGTCTGTCTTGGATCAATGCAGCTTTAGCCGCTGTCACCTTCCAGCTTAGGTCATGTTTGCTTCTCTCAGACTGCCCCCCCTCCCTCTCTCTTTCTACCTCTGTCTCGGATCAATGCGGGGTTTAGCCATTGTCACATTGTAGCGCAGGTTGTGTTTTATTGAAGCTGTCAAGGTGCTGACCTTTCCATGTCCAGGGGAAAAAAGAGAGATGCCAGCAGGTATGATAGAGGGAGAGAGGGATGACCAAGCAGCTTATGAGTCTAATCTATCAAAGGGGCAGAGAGAGGGCCGGGGGGGGGGGTTCAAACACTCAGCTCCTTCGTTTTTTTGTTTAGTCCTCACGTCGCTCACCTGAGTTTGTATTTATTGGTTTGTTTCTGGAACGCACAGAGTTTATCAGAACAGGAACAAGTCACATTCAGGATCAGGCTTTGTATAATCAGCAAATTGCATAATTAAAATTAGAGGATGACAAATCATAATAAGCAGTTACTGAATGTTGCAGGGTTTGGTATGAGCACAACACCTCTGCTGCTTTCATAAAGACTTACCAGCTAATTTACCAGAGTAATTAAAAGTCTTTGGCCTCCACCTCCAGTTTAAAGTGAAGTGCAATTCATCAAAGCATTTTAGTGCATAAGAGCAGAGTGGAGGATCTGGCAAACTCCCTGAATCTCACTGTCTGCACATTTCTCCTGCGTCTCTTAAAGCGTCAACCGATTTAGATTTCAATCAAGATGTTTTTAATTTAGTAATTCCTACAACATCCTCTCATGGCAGCAGTTTAAGGTAAGGTGAGGTCAGATTAAGGTTTAGTAATGGGTTGGTTATGCTTGGTTAATGTTAGTGAATGAGTTGATGTGTTCAGGGTCAGAAGAAACCAGCGTTGACTGTTGGAAACAGGAAGTGAACAGGAAGCCTCTGGTGTTAGTGTGATGATGTTTTGTCGACCTCCTCCTCTGATGTGTGATTCATTTAGATTTTCTTTTTCAAAGCAGATGCAAAGCAGTTCCAAGACAATAGTCCATTATTTAGGCAGAGTAAATGTAATATTTCACAAAGACCAACCTGTCCAAGAGCAGTAAGGCCACATCCTGCCTGCCAACCAGGAACAGCTGCACCGATGGTTCTCCCTGTTAGTTTCTGCTTCTGACTGTAGTCCTTCCTCTGAATGCAGAGTTTCTTTTATCTGCAGCTTCAGGAACTTTTCCTGGAGCTTCTCAGGTTTCTCCTCCAGACTCCTGGGTGCTGTAGCCTGTCACCACACACACCAGATTTAAAAACTCCGGTATGCTGAAATACAGAGAGATTTACCTGGAGGTGATCAGCTGAATCAGCACTGTGTGAACTCGTCTGGGAACGGCTCGAATGTAACGGACTCAATACCAATAACACAATAACTAACTAACTATAGTTCACCACGATGTTTAAGCAGAGCAGCAGACTAACCTGTGAAGAGCTCCTCGTTGAGTTTTCTTACTTCTTGTCACTGATGAGCTCCCGGCTCTGAGCTGAGAAAATTGGAGTTGAGTCAGTTTCTGCTGACACTGGAGCTTCAGAAAACTGGACAGGATACCCCCCTCTGTGGGCTCAGCATGTGGGCGTCCACAGTGACCACCACAGCCCCAACGAATCCCCCCAGCTGTCCCGGGAACACCAGTGTGCTGTGCAAGCTCACTGGGGATTTTCCAAACGCTCACTCCTCAGGCAACAGTGGACGTTTCAACTCTGATGCTGTTTCCATTTATTCGATTAGAGGGAGACAGAGAGGAGTGTCCTCACCCTGAGACAGACACCTCAAGCTTCATGATGTGTTTTTGGACACGTCAGTACAAAAATTTAACTCTATATAACTCAGCTGGAACTCCTCCTGTGGACACCTGTAAGTGGAGGCTGCTGTATAAACATACTGAAAGACAATATAGGAAAACATTAAGTTATAATGTAAAATATGTCTTCATAGGAGAAGTTACAACTACATTTTAGTGTGTTATAAACCATTTATTACATGTTTATACACATTATAAATGCTTCTGGGGGGTTAAAGGAAAGTGTTACTCATGCTTACCCTATATTGTGCATACAAGTTGAAGATTAATTGATTAGTCGATCAACAGAAAATTAATGGACAACTATTTTGAGTCAAGTCATTTTTGAAGCGTCCTCTGATCTGGTTCCAAATGTGAACATTTGCTGGTTTTCTTAAAGCTTTTTAGAAGCGTTTTTGACGTCTGTTACTCCGAGACACACCTCAGCATAGGACACTCGGTATTTTTAGCTGACGTGAAAATAATTCCTGTTCAGTAGATTTGTGCTGTCAGTCCGCCTGGTGAAGACATTTTGTCCTCTCTGCTGCTGAGAGGACAGCTGTCCTGACCACAGAGACGTCCAGTCTGTGTGGATTTAAAGGACTGAACGCTTCAGTAGCGCTCATGTGCCGGATTCCCAGTTAGTCTTCAATAAACTGAACATCTTTGGGTTTTGGACATCTGGTTGGACATTTGAAGATCTCTCCTTGGAAACTGCGACAGACATTTTTCACTATTTTCTGGCATTTTTTTGACCAAACAATGAATCTGTTACTTGAGAAGATAATCAGCACATTAATCGATAATGAAAAATAATCCTTGGTTGCAGCCCTGAGGCAACTTCACCTGGACGTGTCTCTGGTGTCTGCGGAGAAAGTGATGCAGCGTCACTTCGTCTCTCTGACAACAGCTTTCAGATCACGGTGGAGTAATGTCCTCCTGCCTTTACTGGCTTGTGTTTTTCTTTCTTACCTGTCAGGCTTGTCATTCGTCTCGCTGCCCACCTGGAACTTCAGCCTATTTAGAGGATTTCTGTTTACGCAGGTGGCACATGTCCCTAATGTCACAGAGTGGGACAGACTAATGGACACTGGAGATAACGAGGATTCGTCCTCCTCTTTAAAGATTCAATCAAACTATTTTTATCTGCTCTGTCTTTTTTCTATTTTCTTTCTTCCCATTGCTGCATGTTTTCTCTCTGTCAGAGTGAGAGACAGGACAATGGCAATGCCTCCGGTAACTGCCATCAACCTGCACTCACTGTCCATCACTTTTCATCATTGCCATGTTGCGTGTGTGTGTGTGTGTGTGTGTGTGTGTGTGTGTGTGTCAAAATGTCAGCACAATAATATGAAGCCCAGAACACGGGTCATCTGTGTGACTGGAGCAGCATGTGTGTGTTTGTCAGTTGAGCAGATCTGACGAGCAGCTGTCTCTGCGGCAGCCTGAGGAGGTGGACGCGGCTGGCCCGACGCCATTTTATACATTCCTTCTGAAAGCACGGCCAGTTCTTAAGGCCACCCAGGTACCCGCTGTGTCACCACATGTATGAGGGGCTGCTCTTCTTCAGTAGCCTTATCGGGACCCGGAGTGTGACATGTGGCAGGAGGTGGTCCGGCCTACAGGAGGAAACATCAACATGGAGAAGAGAGCTGCAGCATCAGCTCCTCAAATCTGCTGCACGGGTTGCTGAGGAGGTCTGAGCTCTCCTGATAACGGCTTAGAGCTGGGGTTTTCAAAGTCTGACAATGTGGGCTCACCTTCGGACAAAATCGAGCAAACTGTGCCCGAATGAGCTGTCAGCAGCTCCTGTCTGCAGTGATACTGAAGACAACTTAAAATCAGCAGGATTCTCAGGCAATTTCTGCAGTTATTAGGAGCGTCTTTTTTTCTCTGATTTCTCTGGATGGACATCAGAGATAATGATGGAAGTGGAAGTCACACTGAATCTAAAAATATGTGTATCATGTCAGTGTGTTCAGATTTGACTGAGTTCTGACTCTGAGAAATAGGAGTGGGATTTTTAAGCAAATTGCAGCAATTGGGTTAAAGTACCTCAGTCACTCCCCTGAGCTGTGTGTCACTGCTGCACCTCTGACTGCTGGCGAGCGGTCAAATCAGCAGCCAAACTACAATAACTAACTTCCTGTTGCTTTTAGAACACCTGCATGAACCTGACCTTTCACCTCACTGCTGAGGTGATAAATGTAAGAATCATTTTCCCCTGTTACGTTTCTGTTTTGGAAGATGTAGGAGGTGGAGGCACGGGTGAGAAGTCTTTCCCTCGACCAGCATAAACCATCTACACCATCCACCTGCTGAGACCTGGACAGCTGACAGGAAGTCAGTGGAGAAGTAACAGGAAAAGATGGGACTCACTGTGGCTCTAAAGGGGTGCTGCCCTTTTCTGTTCAGCTCCAGAGGTTATTTTAGCCTCTGAAAGCGTGGACACCTGAGGGGAGATTTTCTTTTCAGAGGATCTGTGGAGGTGAGGAAGTGACTGAAGGGTGCCCGAGCTTGTCACGTCAAAGACGAGGAAGAGAGGAAATATACACTATACAGCCTGCAATAGATAGAGCGCATGCTGGATCACGAGCAATGACAGAATCCCATGAAGAGTCTGTCTGTCGCCCAGTTGGCTTCATCATGTCAATAAATTAGTCTTTGAAGCATTTAACAGATTCTTGGTTTCTGTGACTTGAGCTGAATTCAGTTATATTTCTGCTCTTTTTCAATGTGGCTGCTTGTTGTTGATGGATCGTCATGCTGCAGTCGGTGTCGTCGCTCTGTTAAAGTCTGTTAAGCCCAGTTCAGACCAAAGATTTGTGATGAGACGGTCTGCGATGTTCTGAAACCTGAAACCAGTGTACACCAATGCGACTGGACAAGACGGCGTATTGTTTCCATAGCAACGACTCTCTGTACTTCCTGTTCTATCTGCCGGCTTTTCAGGCTTGTTTTTGTAGCTGGATATAATTTGTAGCATCTTAAAATCTGAATGAGGATAGTGAGAGTCAGTTACTTACTGCAGTTGCATTTCTAGTATTCTAGTATAAAAAACGAGTGGGTCGAGATGACCAGCTGACTTCGCTACGAGCTGATTGGCTGTTGAAACAGGTGAGTCACAGGCGACGCCATCAGCCGGCTCGAGTCGAGCTGAGACGGGCCACTTCACACCGCTGCTGCTTCCCCCTGCGACGCTCTAAAACGGTTTTGTCTTGTCCAGACTCTTCACCTCAGTTTGGACCGGGTCATCGAAGATCTAATTATCCTCGGGTCTGTTCGGGTCGGGTCTACATTTATTAATGCACATCGGTTTCTTGGATGATGGCCAAGAGTGTCTGTCCTTCTAGTAACTGTGATGAAACCTGCACAACATGTACATTCCTGACGCGTGTGTGTGTGTGTGTGTGTGTGTGTGTGTGTGTGTGTGTGTGTGCGTGCAGCAGCAGGTTGAAGGTGTTTCTGGTTCCCTGATGTTTTGCTGTGTTTTCATGCTGTAGGCCTCCACCCCAGATTCAGCAAAAAACTACCCCACACTGTGTGTGTGTGTGTGTGTGTGTGTGTGTGTGTGTGTGTGTGTGCATGCTTTCCTCTGTGCTTTGGTTTGTTCACTCAGTAACTTGTTTATGTGCTTTTGTATGTGTGTGTTTGACAGAAGGTGTGTTTTTATGACTCTGCGTGTGTGTGTGTGTGTGTGTGTGTGTGAGATGCAGCATCTATCCCTGCAGGCCAGATGAGGTGGCCTGTGTGACATCTTGAGTCAGAAGCCATAAAAGCTTAAACACATTTCAAGGACACAGTTTGGTGACGACCTGCAGCATTCAGCCTCACTTTGACGGCAACCTGAAACCCGATCAGTTCACTTTGCTTTCCCTCGTCAATGTCAGGCCTCACAGCACATGTAGACCGTTTGAAGCATTACAGTATAGTGGTAACTGCTTGTCACCTCATTTTAGTGACCTGTTCTGGCTTTTTCTCCCCACCTGGTTTTTCTTTTTTTTTTTCTTCGTTTCAGGTTTCTCCCTGTCTTAAAATCTGTTTAATCTCTGTGCCCTTCACTAATTACTCGTTTTTAATGTCATAAAGTGACGTCATTACACTTTACCTGTCGTCTCTGCAGTGCAGGATTACATTTAACAAGCTGCTTTACTAAACAAGCTCACAAAATACTTCGTATGGTGAAATAGGGAACAGGGAAAATAAAAAAACAAGAAACAGAAATATGGTCAGAGCTCTGTATTCGTTTGTGTGTGTGTGTGTGTGTGTGTGTGTTTGTATTCATTACGCAATGAGGACCGTTACGTCATGGGGACCTTTGACTGGATGAGGACCAAAAATCACTTTTATGGTTTTAGGTTGATTTTCTGTCCTCTGACTATCCGGATGCTATAATCCAGAGGAGAGAAGTTAGAAAATATTGATACGCTCATCTGAGTCACCTTCAGGTTTTACCATTGACTCACAGCAAGCTTCACGAGCAGCGGCGAGCGGTGCTGAAAGTACTTGTTTTGCCCTGGGTTTCACCTCTCAGACTACACACAGGCTGCCTTACTGAGGCTGAGAGGAAGACTGAAGACTCGGCTGAAACATGTACCTCACTGTCTCTGCAGGTTTGTAGGGTAAAACAAAATAAATCACGTGATATATATTTTTTTATGACAGTTGATATCCTCCTTACATCGAAGACGGTAAAGCGCAGTTCTCTTTGTAGTCAAGATGCAAATCCAACACTGCCTACCATTAAGTTATCAAGGAAACTAAACATAATTTAATTAGACGTAGCAGTAGTAATAGCTTATATTACAGTGTATGTATGTATGTATGTATGTATGTATGTATGTATGTGTGTGTGTATATATATATATATATACTATATATATATATATACTATATATATACTCTCTATATATATATATATATATATATATATAAACTCTATGCATATATGCATATATCCTGAAAGCAAACCTGGTTTTGTAGCTTTGGGCCTGAACACATCTTTTTCAGCCATGTGCACATGTGTCTGTATGTTTGTTTGTGTGCATGACTGCAGGAGTTTGTAGGCTGTCCCTGACAGAAGTACCGGAGTTTGGATTTAAATACAGAGTCCTGTAGAGTGTCTGAGTCCTTAACAGAGGCCTCACGTTTCCACCAGAAGGAGTATGGCTGGTAAAACAGAAACCTCGGCTCTGGCAGATCTCGTTTTACCAACGAATACCTGGATTTGTTTAATAGGATCAGATTGGCTTAAACTGATTTTCAAGTAGATTTTATGTCCCCGTGCACCCAAAATCTGTTTCTGCCTGCTGCAGGAGGATCACCGCAGTTTAAAGTAAATGAGGTCCTGTCTGATGTTGACAGCTCAGGAAAGGCCTCTGGTAAAAGAAACTGAAGAAAAATAGGGAGAAAGTGCAAATAAGCTGCTGATTATGTCCCTTTAAGAAAGTAAAATAAAGTATTTTTAAGTATTAAAAAAAATATTAAAATCCAATTTCCTTCGACATCTTTGAGTTATTACTTTTCTGTTTTCTTTAAATAAAAACTAAAATAATGAGCCATGTGTGAAACGCTGTGGATTGACAAGAATTTCTGAGTGTTTAACCTTCTGCACAGACAGAGCAACGCTCCTCTGCAGACGTCAAACTTTTAACCCACATCGTGAGTGTGAGTTAGCGAGAGTGCGTCTCTACTCCCAACAGATCAAAGGGTAATTGGAAGAAATACCTGCTGGGGGGATTTGCAACTTTAAGAGTTTCTCAGAGATTTTCCTGAGGGATGGAATTTAATTTTTGCTGATCATTAGTGAAGACCTTGATGGACAGAGATCAAATAACCCCTGACCTCTCACAGATGTTCTGTAATTACCACGAACACCTTTTACTCTTTGCTGTGTCAAACTCATTTTCCAGCAAACAGAGAAAATCCGCCCTCACCTCCCACATTTATAACTTCTTACATAGATTAGCACCGGCTCTGAGAAAGTTAATTTTTACCTTAAGCAAACTCAATTTCCAGTTAAATCATTCAAGCTGCAGCTCCATATTTTAAAGACGCATCTTTTATCAGCTGCCTTAAAATTAAGTTTCTCTCTCAAATTTACTTTCTTCTTTATTTAAAAAACCTTTTCAGCTTTCAGTCAGTTGGAAATATTTCAGTTTAGCTTGATAATGCCAATATAGAGCTGGGATATAAACCACTGAGGGCATATGTGATGTAGTGGTCATTAATTCATCCCATCATTAATTGATTCATTTACTCATTAGTCTCCATACCTTCACTTTTCACATCAACCTGCAGCGATGGTGGAGACTTTGAGGCTCATAGTGTTAGAATTTCCATCCTTCAACTGTTGTTGTGTCACTAAATAAGTCGTTTATAATAAGATGTTTTTTAAAGTAAGAAAGTAACCTTTTTAATTTCGTATATGTGTTCGATTTATAGAAAAAGTGACTATCTGAACATTTTCTCTGATGATTTCGGAGGTGTGAGAATCTGCAGCGTCCCTGGTGATTTACAGGTGGTGCACCTCTGATGTCTCAATGTAGTTTTAAACAGAAGATAGAAAGACTTCCAGAAGATGGACTTTGGTGTCAGAGATGAAATCTAATATTTGTTGCTGCCACATTAGTTTGTCTGAAGGTAAAGTGAAGCCTTGTGTTTGTATTGGACAGTGTAACGTTGGACAGCAGCGCAATACATCAACAGAACAGAGGCAGTGTGGTGTGTATAAAATGGTATTTTAAATATGATTTATGAATATGATAACTGTTGACTTCATCTCACTGTACATGTGGTTGAAAGCTCAAAAAAAGCTCCTTTTTGTTTGCCCGTTCATGAACCTTTAAGTGGAGATTATTTCGTCACAGATCAGGTGTACAGGTGTGTTGGGAGTTTGAACTCCCAATGACGAGAGTCAGAACTTGGTTTACTATATTGAGAAAGGCCGAAGCTCATGGGTGGCTGGAGCCTTTTCCCAGCATGCAACAGGTGGGGAAATACCCTGAACTGTTTACTAGTACGTCACTAAATGTTTTTTCCTGTGTCCCAGGTGGAAGCACATGGGTGTGCCTCTATAGTCTTTCTGGGTCGACTCTCAATATGTTAAACTCTAGAAGCTCTAATAGTCAAACACTTTAGGTCACACGTGGTTAAGTTTAGGAACAGGTGCATAGTATAGCTGATTGATTTAGTTATGTATATGCAGTTTTAGGAGGCGGGTTGTGCTGCACCCTAAAAGGTCTCATGGGGAACCATCAGAGGTTTTAACTAATTCACTAGTTCTCAACCTTTTTCATGAACTCGCTGCATGGACAGGCAGACTGAATACTTCAGCTAAATAATGTTTAAGATCTTTTTTTCCTCCTGTAGCATCATTTTGTGTTTCTCTCACAACCCTCTCAAATACAACTCATCTAAAACAGTTTCTTTAGTCTAGAACATGAAGCAAACTCAAATATATTTCAGTCTTTTTATTACTATTTTCTTTCTTTCTGTGGTCAACATTGTGGCAGGATGGTGCCTGGTATAAATGTTTGCTTCTCCCTGGCTTCTTCACTCATCCAGGGGAGGTTTACTGAGCAACAACACCCGAACACGGTTCTACAGTCCTCTTTCCAAATCCTCCACAGGATCAGTTTGATCATGCTTAAACCATCCGAACTCTTCACCCTCTTTTTTCACCCTCTCCCCTCAGATCCCTCAGATCAGCTATGCATCCACCGCCCCGGAGCTAAGTGATGACCGGCGGTACGACTTCTTCTCTCGGGTGGTCCCTCCGGACAGTTTCCAGGCCCAGGCGATGGTGGACATCGTCAAGGCCATGGGCTGGAACTACGTCTCCACTGTGGCCTCAGAGGGCAGCTACGGGGAGAAGGGGGTGGACGCCTTCATGCAGCTCTCCAGGGAAGCAGGTAAGACTGGTGGCTGTGGGTGCAACATGGTCCAACAACAAGTCTACCAGGTTTACCAGGTGACAGTTCACCTTAAACCCTCATCACAAAATGGTTTCTTACACGTCCACACAAGGACTACGTCTGTTATGTAGACATGATGGCAACATGGGTAACCAGTTCAGACTTTAAATAAGGGGCTTTCACACCTGAGCAGTTTGGTTCAGATCAAACAAACTCTGGTGCGTCTGCATGTTTAGTTCGGTTTGTTTCAGCAAGTGTGAAAGCTGTCAATCACAACTCTGGTGCAGACTAAACCAGTGGTTCCCAAACGTTTTTATGCAACTTATCAGATGGGCCTGAGTAGCCCTTTATCATAGCCCTCTGACAGAAGGGATGGCTTTGGTGTTGTTCAATGCTATTTTTTAGTAGTTTTGGCCAAGTCTGCATTTGTCCTGCTGCCATTTGGAGTAACAGAAACTGGCTGTTTGAACCTTTTACAGCATCTTGACTTTGAGCTGTTTGTTGTCTTTATTCCAGCTCGTCTTTCTGCAGTCTGAATCCACTTCCAGCTGACTCAGGTTGGATGGAAACTGAGGCCTGTCTTGTGCAGTCAGTACCATCGTATCAATAACTATAAAGATCAGCAGCACACACATTTGTAATCTTGACTTGTGTGTTGATTTTTCTCCTAAACACAAATATGTGGATATATATTATCAAATCATCATTTATATTTTTTAAAATTAGCTGAGCTTCACAGTTTTCACACAAGTACTCTGTGGGTACTAAAACAACCGGACTGAGCCCGCCTGAAAAGGAGGGTCTGAGACACTTTCTGGTCTGGCTCTGGTGTGGTTTGTGGTCTCTGTTTGTGGTCTGAACCACAGGGCTGTGTGAGAGTAGTGAGCTACCATTAAATCCATCTGCTGCTTGTGACATTGACAAGACAGTGATTTCCCAATCTGTGTAAGTGACATATAGCCTGTATTTATACATTTGGTAGCCATGGTAACATGTAGCTCTTTCACATGTTTCTTAATGTAAAAGTCAAAAATCAGCACACTTCTGAGCATCAAACAGATCAGATATAAACTGTTGAGTCACCGAAGCCTGAAGGGGATTAATTAGAGTAGACGGTGATGTTGATTGCTCTCTGAATAATCTCGGTGACATTTAGAGCGATCTGATGACTCTTCACAACTCACCAGTTAGGATGTGTCCTGACATTTATGTGCTGGAGTTTTTAGAGGATTATTAAAGGACACAGCGCTGCCAGGGTGCCCTGCAATCTTTTAACTGTGCTAACACCAAACAGTTGCCCAATGTTTCCACATGGATACGGCCGTGATCATTGATCTGCGGTGGTTATTGAACAATGATTTGATTTGAAATGAATTGCACGGCAGTCAGTTTCACCCCAGGAGGTATTCACACTCTTTATCCAGCAACAGGTTCTGTTTGAAAGGATTTTCAGGAAAAACTTGGGGCCTTAACCACCGGCTGTGTTCTCGTTTTTTAAAGATAACGAGCAGATAAATCAGTGACGAGTCTCTCACATGTAAGAATTAATTGTGAGAACACACAAGAACAAGAACAGCATTACAAAACAGCCACTGATGCACATATGAAGAGAAAAAGTTTGCACGCTGTTTTCAGGATCATTGCAGAATTCATTCATTTTGTTTTATCAGTTTGGTCACAAAGTGAGGAGAAAGTAGTAGTTTAATTTAGGCGGCATTGTTTTATTGTTTAATTTAAAGCTACTAGGCAATAAACACGATTCTGATTCTGATTAATCTGAAAAGTAATGTAAGTTAAAATATTTGCCTCTGAGATGTGGTGGATTAGAAGCAGGAAGTAGCAGAAAATGGAAATACTCAAGTAAAGCACAAGTACCTCAAAACTGTATGTACAGTACTTGATACCAGAGAAGAGGACTGCGTTATCAAGAGCGCCTGGTCTTTGTGCAGATGTTGTAATTGCTCCTAAATCCTCTTATTTCTGATGTTATCAATCCAAGAGTACGCACTACGCCTTCTTAGTTTGGCTGTTCAGCTGATTCATATCTGATAATACAGCTGTGTGTGTGTGTGTGTGTGTGTGTGTGTGTGTGAGAGAGAGAAATGTGCTCAGGTCTTTCTAGGTTATCTGCAGATCTGAGAGTAATCCACCACGTATTGATTGCAGGAGGTTCCTTCTATCAGTCGACAGACACACATCCACATCTCGCGTGCACACACACACACACACACACACACACACACACACACACACAGCGCTGCTAATATAATTAGACAGCGTTGGTTTCCAGCGGGGCGTTGTAGATAGGAGCCACACACACACACACACAGAGTGGTGGTAGAGCGGGGAGGACGTATCCACAGTGATTAGTCAGGTGGAAGCAGACTGATTAGCAGGGAAAGAGTTTCTCTCTTATCTAAAGTTTTCTCTACGTCTCTGCAGTCTGACAGCAGAGCCTGCAACACCAGCCGTGTCCTGACGGAGGCGTGGGTGTGGTCCCATGCTGCTCACACTGTGGTCACAGAGAGGAAGTTCATATTTAGGTTTCCATGTATTTACATCCTGCAGTCCGTCCTAACTGTCCCGGGCAAAGCCGTCAGGTGTCTCATCGTAACTCTCCTCATTCTTTATGGAAGTATCAGTGTGTCGTGGCAGTAAGCAGATCACTTAGACACTGAGAAGACATGTATTGATTGATCATGACTGACACATACACTGATCATTTACACCGATCAGCCATAACATTATGACCACTGACTGGTCATAATGGAGGAACATTGATTATCTCGTTACAATGGCACCTGTCAGATATATACACAGTATGTATATATATATATATATATATAGCATATATATATATAAAGCATGATCGTTCATTGATCGAACGGGTCTCTGTGTTATGAACAGACACGAGACAAAACGAGAGAAAAGAGAATCCATATTTTCAAAAATTGCTGTTTTTATTTATGATGGAACGTGCTCCAAATCCAATAAATAATATGGATCAAAGTATACGAGACATCAGAGAAGACAACTTTTAATACTTACATCTGCACCCAGTTTATGAAACATATTTCTCTACAGGGCTGGAAATATTGACAGGTTGACATGAAGGCACCGTTTTCACGGCATCATTTTCTCAACGTCGGTCAGCCTTGAAGATTTCCTCCTCACGCTTTGAGATAAAAACGAGCTCATGAAACACAGAGCGTGGAGTCGATACAAGACGCCCTTGTCGGGTTGAAGTATATGTTGAACTACATCTTGTAGATGTAAGTAAGTGCTCCATATTTATTGCCCACAGCTTGAGTTAAAAATAAATGAGTACATAAAATAAGTCTCATACAGCAGGAGCCACATATTTAAACTGGCTCTGGCCTGACTAAGGTGGATGTTTGGAAATGGGATTCAGTTTAAATAAAGAACAGTTGTTAGCTAAAAGCCCCTCAACCAAAGCCAGTCAGACCTCGACTTAAAGTGCAAAGCAATTACAAGAACAAGCTTTCAGACCCAGCTCAGTGTGGACATGAAATAAAAGCTAAGCTGCACACGTGAGGAAGACGGGTTATTACTGAATACAGACACATTTCAGAAGACCCTCAGGAAGCTGCTCTTATTATCTCTGAATCAGCAGGATGGTGGAGAAAAATGCTGCGAGATATTTGCTTTCCGTTCCTTCAGAGGTTGAGAATGCTGACTGGGTAACTGGGCCCTCCCTTTTTTTTAATACCGTCTGAACTCAGTACTGGCAGCACATAGCAGGAGGGAATCATGTCTCCCAGCTATTTGCCATGTGGAGCGTTTGAGTGAAGAGTGCTGCTAACAAATCACATGAGGCGTGAAAACCCTACCTGCAGCCACTGTTTGGTTTGAAATTAAGCTGTTTTCATAGTTAGGTTTCTTACATGAGAGACGCTGACAGGCTGCAGTATCAAAGTGTCAACTAATCTGAATGTTAGTTTCTTCTATGGCAATGAATGGACAGAGGAGAGAGTCAGTGTTTCAGGAACATAAGAACCATGTTGATGAGACAGGAAAACATGAAAAAGTTAATATGAATGGATTCTTTCACTCCTGTTATTACGATTCTCCGTCTTTCTTCTATTTGGGGGATGATCATGCTCTAAGTTTTGTAACTACAGTTCCCATAATGCTTTGGGGGACATAAACAGGAGTCATTAGACTCGTTGGAGATGATGTGCGCCTCGCCTGGAAAGTGGACGGGATCAGGCAGCAGCAGCAGGGGGCGCTGTGACAAACAGCAGCAGTCAAGTCAGACAGGAAGTCCCAGAAATATTTACATCCTGTTAGATCCACCTGAAGTCTGCAGAAAGTAATAAACTAAAAAAAAAAACTTTATTTTTCATATCAACCACACAAGATGTTTGTTAACAGATGAAACCGTCACTGTACAACATACAGCAACAATCCTGCGTTAAATATTACAATTACACAGAAATTAGGATTTTCTGCAAAACGTGATGTTTGTGGTCAAAATTAAGAGCCAATCAGCTCTTTGATCAGGCGACAGCCAGGCGTTTCCCATCATGCCCTGGGTCTTGCAGTCGGTGGAGAGCACCTGCAGCGCCTGGCTCTAAAAACGGCAGCCGCCTCGATCTCATGAGGTTATTGTTGCTCACGTGTGCATGACGTCAGAGCAAGTCGGGATCAAGTCGGACACAAATCTAACCGGCTGCATTGTGCGGTGATCGCCGGATTCTGTGCAGGCCTGACTCATCTCCAACGAGCCTAATAAGTTAGTTAGCTGTGAGCTCCAACTTGGGCCCCGTTCTTTCAGCCTGTATCAGTGTCCATGTAGTCAGAGTCCATCAGCAGCTCCTGTCTGCAGTGTAACATGGATGTACAGACAACTATCACTGGATCACTGTGATACTGAAGAAAAGTTAGAAACTACTTCTGCAGCCTCTTTGTTCTCTGCTTTCTAAGTGGATTTCTGGATGTTTATTCACGGTGGACACGAGATAATTATGTCCTTGGGAAGTGTAAATCACACTGAATCAGAAGAAATCTATAATTTAACAAAAATCTGAAACATGTGACACTGTAAAAGTAAAATGTCGGCCAGGAAACATAAGAGAGTAGCAGCTAACGTATCAGCGCGGTGGCGGCTCACCGACCTCTCGGTCTTTAGTGGTCGGCCGGCCGTCAGCATGCCGAGGATTAATGGAGATGACTCAGAGAGAAATACATTTCATGGAGCAGCTGCTAACAGCACAGAGCAGAAAAGACATGCAGTTGTCCTTCAGTGTGTAACAGGTTCTACAGGATCTGCTGAAAGGATTTCTCGGCAAAAGTGCTTAAGAAGTGAAATCCTTTACATACATGACAGAGCTGAATACAGGTCTGCAGTGTGATGTTGGCTGGTTTGCTTCTGCCTACAACCCAGATTTGTCTGCACGCACATTAGCAGTTTGCTGTTGAGGCTCCTCAGGTTGTTTCCGCGGCGGCTCCATAACTCGGCTCTGCAGCTGTTTGCCTCTTCATCCTCCTCCATCTTCTTAGTAAACAGCCATCCCCTCAGCATGTTTATTTCTAAATTCATTAGGCTGGAGAGATATTAGAAGCAACACACCAGTTAATGCAGCGCATAATTTGCCTATTTGATTACCTGGGAATCCCGGATGGCGTGCGTCAGCCGTTTATTAGCCTCCTCTGCTCCCATAAACACGGAGCAGTGACACGTACTTATCGCCATAGTGCGAGCTGCAGGGTGGGGGTGATGGTGGTGGTGGGGTGGGGGGGAAGGAGGACAGTAAAAATGAAAAGAGAGGTGGATTCACTTTACTTCATCAGACCACGGTGCGTTGCTCGGGGAATGATAGTCAGTCTGGAGAGATTCAGGGAGAGATCAGTCACCGCGAGGAAACATATGGCGTTGGTGTTCAGTAATATAGTTCATCGCTGCGCTAATGTTTTCTCAGCTTATCGCCGAACAGCGAGGCTGCCATTCATCAACACTACTCGGCTCCTCTCCCATAAGTATTCTGTTCTGTAAAACAAATCCGCCCCTTCTTTCTCCTGTCTTCACACAGCTCAGTCATAATCACCAAACTGCTATTTTTCTCCATCAGCCCGACACTGACGGATCCCTTTTCATGCTTCTCTCTCTTTTGTTTCACAGGATAAGCAAAGTCCTGATTTGATGCTGAGTAATTTGAAAACAGGTGTTTTAAAGAGCGGCTAAATGGCTGCAGCGTCGAGTCAAAGCAACATTAATATCTCAAGGTGAAGCCTTCGTGTGAAGTGTCGTCATTCTTTGAGGTTGAGGTTGCAGCCCACTGCTCTTTATACACATCAGCTCGATATCAAGAGGAAGAAAAGGGGAGAAATACTGGAGTGTTTGTATCTGAGGGTTAGCTTAGCACGATAACAACTGTCAAAAATATTAATTGTAGTTCCTGTTATTCTTGCTTAAAATGCATCAGAGGCGTCTGAATTATCTGACGAATCACAAGGTGGAGATTTAGTCGTCCCATTTGAAATACTTTGCAAACTGTTGTACACTATAACTGACTCAACTGATGTCGGCGGCCACACAGTTATTGGTGGTTTGGTACATTATGTAGTACAAAGTACCTTAATACGTTGATGTTAAGGAGTACTGAAGCATACCTCAGACTGAAAGTAAGTAAATAAATTAGTAAGTAAAAGAAAATGTAAAAACTTTCAGTGAGTATAATAATAAATAATAAAACATATTTACGTTCCAGCTGGAGGTGCTGCATCACTTCTCCCTGCAGGCCTCAGTGGGTTCCTGCTGAGAATGATCAACAACAGAACAGAGACTCAGTGATTCTGGCTGTTGGACGGCAGAGTTGATGCCGGCAGCTCATTCTGATCTTTGTTAGTTTCAGTCGACAAAAACTGAAGATGTTTGAGTCTAGTTTTTGTCATGTATTTTGAATTGTCATGTCTTCTAAGCATTTTGAGGCTACAGGTGTCGCCATCTTTGTCATGTACAGTTACCATGGTTACAGGTGTCATTGTCGTCTAGGTTAGTGGGAGAAGGAAACTTTTACCTGTTCGTACCAGACTGTAATGATCTCACACACAGTGTCTAGGTGACTCTGCTCAGGTAATCCACTTCTCATTATAAACTCTCAGCAGCTCTCTCTCTGATGTTCCTGCTCACCTAGCATTAGCATTAGCATTACCTAGCTCAACTAGCTTTCTCTGTGTTGTAGCAGCAGCTCAGTGTTTCTAAGGTGGAAGATTTCTGATGTTTAACTTATTATGTTATTAATTATTATATATATTATTTGCATTTTACATTTGATTTATTGGTCTGGAAGCTGATTTATCAACATGAATTAAAACATATCTTGTCACCCAAATGTGTGATATCTACTGGAACAATAACTGATCTCTGGTCTGTAACAGTGTAACTATGAGTCTCTGTGTTCTGGACGAAGAAATATTGTATTAACACGTTTTAAACGTCCACTCAGACAACTTGTGTTCTGACATCATATTGTTATAAACACAAACACTCTGATCAGTCACCATGACGATTATAACAGTCAGATGAGCAGCTGATCTCGGAGCTGTGCAGGAGAACTGATCAATAATCAGTGGATGTTCTTCCTTCAGCTGTACGTTCGATTATAAACCTAATAAATCAGATATTTGATCAAATGCAAGTGAAGGTGATCACAAGCAGCAGATGTCAAACTACACAACACAACGCGTTCACACTTCCTGTGTAGACAGGAAGTTAAAAGAAAGAAAGTCAGAGCACTTCCTTGTTGCTGAAACTCATATGGTCAATAACACACAAACATAATTTTGAATTTGCCATTTTTTACACCACACACATCATCATCATCATCATCATCATCATCATCATCATCATCTGAAGGTCACATGAGATACAGTGATCTAGCTCCTTCCTCATGGACACAGACACAGACACTACATGGGAACTAGTTACAGCAGCTAGCAGGTTATGAACCCGTCTTGTCAGTCACTCCACCAAAGTGCTGCTAGCTCATCTAATGGCCGCCACCTCAGACGGCCGCCCACAGAGCCGTCAGCCAAGGTACAGGTCATTAGGAGGAAGGTGTGGTCCATGCAGGTAATGACCCACTCAGTGACTCATCAGCACAGCCACTGTGATCCGTCACTCTTGGTGATAATAATAATAATAATAATAATAATAATTTCTCATTAAATATAGCATACTGATGATTTAAAAGCTCTGTTTTTGGATCTCAGTGTAAATGTCTTGTGTACGTGCAACACAGTGTGAGAAGCTCCTCCACAGTCGCTCTGCATCCGCTGTGTCTGGAGGCCAAAGAGGAAAGATAACAGCAGACAACATCCTTTCCAATCAGCCCGTGTGACTTCCTTCAGATCGGCCCACAGCCAGGGGGTCCGCAAAATAATCTGCTATAAATGATAAAAAAATATATAAAATTGTGCTGTATCATTAAAAAGTGCATATCTACATATAGGGACTATTTGCACCAATAAAACACATTGTGTCTGTTAGTCCCACCCACATTAGCTTTGGGCCAATAGAAACTCTGATATGATTCTGCTGCTGCTTAGCTTGGCATATTAGCCAGCTAGCTAGCACAATGAAGGCCCGATTCCAGCAGGTGCCTCATGCAGACTTTTGCCCCCCCCCCCCATGAGTATCCTGGACTCTCTGCAGAGGCCTTGAGAATATTACTCCCCTTTCCTACTACCTCCCTCTGCGAGTCATCGTCCTCCACTCTGACTGCAGTGAAGACTAAGTGCAGGGCCTGTTTGCATGTGGAGAACGATCTGAGAGTGGAGGAACTGTGTAGTGACAGACAGGCTCACCCCCTGCATTAAAGGTGAGCTCCTCAGGTGCGTTACCGTGATTTGAGATAAGAATGTGTTGTAGCTGAATGCAGGTATTCCAATGAAAATGTTCTGAAGTAACAGCCTTATTTACTATGATGTGTTCTGTAACTACTGCTTCTGCCAGTGGTTTGAATAAGGAGCAATACGTTCATTAATTTAAGCACTTACTGAAGGTCAGATTTACACTGGTTATTTTAAATGTCTCTGCCAGTCTGTTCATTTTCTGAAACCTCTTAGGATCAATTACTTAAAGGATAAATGCTGTCAAGTTGAGTCCAAATACAATTTGAATAAAACAACTCTCTGTTTATAAAAAGTGGTATTAACATGACTCAAATTGAAACACCTGGTGATAAACAGTCTCAGGTATTTAGGTTGAAAGGTTTAGTAGTAGTAATAGTTTCAGTGGCATCTAAAGGCCAGTTCAGACCAAAGATTCACAATGAGACGAGTTGAAACAGTCTGCAACGCTCTGAAACCTGAAACCAGTGTACGCCAGTGCGACTGGACAAGACGGCGTATTGTTTCCATAGCAACGACTCTCTGTACTTCCTGTTCTATCTGCCGGCTTTTCAGGCTTGTTTTTGTAGCTGGATATAATTTGTAGCATCTTAAAATCTGAATGAGGATAGTGAGAGTCAGTTACTTACTGCAGTTGCATTTCTAGTATTCTAGTATAAAAAACGAGTGGGTCGAGATGACCAGCTGACTTCGCTACGAGCTGATTGGCTGTTGAAACAGGTGACGTGCCTTATGATCTAAAACCAGCCGCTGCCGACCTGACAAGCTGAGTCACAGGCGACGCCATCAGCCGGCTCGAGTCGAGCTGAGACGGGCCACAAACGGTAGTAAGCATGAGGTTAACCGGTGTTACAGGGGGTCCCTGAGCTAAGAAGCTTAAAATGGAAGTCAGAAGAATGGAACTGCTAATACAATACTTTTCATGTCAAAATATTTCCTGTTTTACAACATGCCTTCCTGTAAAACAGAATCAGAAGCTGCCGAAAACAGTTTAAAATGCAGTGACAACAGACACCGAGCTCATGTCCTCGGTACTTACAGGACAACGAAAAGTCAAAGATTCAGTATTTCCCCACTAGAAAAAATACAGAAATCATAATTGATTAGTTAACAAAACAAATAACATCTGAAAAATTCCAGACTTTTTTTTGTGAACTGGGGAAACTTTCTAAATGCTATAGCTCTGCTTTGTATTGTGTATATAGTATAAAATGAACAGTTTCCCATCTGTGTGCATTAAAACTGGGTCCCAGAGATGTAAAAGCTCAGTATAACCTCATTTATCAGTTCATATTCCACACTGACAATGCAGTCATAACATCACATATTAGTCTATCCATCACCCTGACACACACAGCATACTGTTTAGCTTATATACGGCCTCCTTTACCCAAAATGCATTGCTTCTCTGGAGAGCCTGTGAGCTTGTGTGATCAGACTGAGCTTCATAAATGATGTTGTTGTCAGGAAAGCCTTGGTTACTGTGAGATGAACAGTTGAACACCGTAACTCAAGTGGAAAATGATGACTCTTACTGAAAACAAAGTTAAAGTATCAAACTGCAGGAGAGCATGGAAGCTGCATCCTGGATGCACTGAAACATCAAACTGCAGTATGAAGCCACATCAGAGGAGGCCGCGTTGGTAACAGTACAGTTACAGATTTATTGAATGCAGGTTTGTTGCTGTTTGTTCACCGGTAGAGGAATCCTGCTGTACCAGTCCAAGATCTAATTTAGCATATTAATAAAACTCAAGTTATTAACAGTGATAGGGGTTGTACAGAAGTACTCAGAAGTACCCCATCACATATTAAAAGTATGCAGAATGAGCTGTCAGCAGCTCCTGTCTGCAGTGTACCATGGGTGTACAGACAACTATCACTGGATTACTGTGATACTGAAGAAAAGTTAAAATCAGGAGGATTCTCAGGCAGGTTCTGCAGTGCCTTTTTCCAATGGGCTTGTAATCAAATCAAACATTTAGAAGATTATTTTGCATTCAAAATAAACCACAGATCAAAATATTTGAAAGGACGAGCCAAATACTTTGTGTGCAACATCAAGTACAGAAACAAAGACTGGCAAACGTAAAGTGAACAAAGTTGTAGTGTTGGCCACTTCTCAGACCACAGTCCTGACTGTTCATCTCAGAGATGATGGTAAATAATGATGCATCTCTTTGAACACAGAGGGGGCTTCTAAAATACCACCTAAAAGACCCCCTGCTCCTTCATCACAGCACTGTTCATCGTGCAGGTGAATCTGTGTTTATCACAGCAGGAATACACACAGTACACCTGTGCACAGACTCTGAATACTTTGCAGAAATACCTGGTTGCATAAGTGATTGTGTGTAACATACAAATCATGAAGTTTATGGTATCCTTTTACTGTAAATGCAGCTGTTTAAACACATTCACCCTCATTTTCCTGTTGAAACTGTTTTGCACGGACTGATGTGTCAATTAATGAATTATTATTAATAATTATTTCAATCATTGATTTGCCAATATCACAGGCATGTTAGATAAACATGTTGAGAGAATAGTGCTCCATTTTTAGATCGTGGAATTATTGTCTTTATAATGATGTTCATGGTTTGCATGCCATGCAGTGCATTATATACAGTGTGCCTCTGCAGTCATTATGGGATGTGTAAACTGTAACTAATGCGTGCTGCAGGCCTGTAATAATGTAAATCTGAAAGAACACATAAATAAATCAACAGCGTTTCATGCTAGAATTGAATTTTAGCATTAATTTCTTTACCATTATCCTCGAGTAATAATGGATTACATGCTCACGCATGCTTTTTTTTTGTGCTTTTTTTCGTTTTGAATGCTTTCTCATAAAACAGCTCATATGAAGATATTAAGGATACTGAACCTGCAGCTTTTAAAAACAGCTACAAGAAGTCTGTGGACATAAAAGCTGAGGGAGAGTCAACTACGACTCCCAAGGTGCATTTCTGCAAGAAACATCCAATCACAGAGCTTCAGATTCTTTGACACGTGTACCGTCAGAGTTGAGAAAACTGATTTTACAATCTGCCTCTTAAATTAATTCACTTCTGCGTCAATTTTGGGTGAATTCAGTAACCATGGCAACGTGTTTTTCAACTGCAACAATGAAGCTTTTTAAATTAGCTTCTCCATAGCAGCAGCAGCAGCAGCCGAGGCTCATGGGTACTGTAGTATTTAGACCAGAAAGAAACCTGATGAGTCAGGAACAAAAGAAAAAAATGACACAGAATCAGGAAAAACATCGGCTCCTCCCACTTCAGCTGATTAATCAAGTGACAAAAAAATAACTGGCAACTATTTTGATAATTGATTAATTGTTTAAATAATTTATCAAGCAAAAATCTTTAAACATTTGATGGTTTTATGCTCTCAAATGTGAGATTTTGCTGCTTAAACGACAGTAAATTGAATCTCTTTGGGTTTTGGACAAAACAAGACATCTGGAGTTGTTTTCTGACGTCTTACAGGCCAAACAATTAATTGATTATTGAGAAAATAATGGTTACTTGCAGTTTTAGTGGTTTATAATAAATGTATAATGCTTATTTAAAAGACGGTCATTGCATGGCAGTGAGGCTTCTTCAACCTGTAGCTGGGTTTTCTCTGCAGACTTTGGTTTTTGGGCTTCGAAGTGATGAATGTGAGATTCCCATTATCCCCTCCCCCCCGAGGCAGCAGACCATATGCTTTGCACTCAGTCAAATGAAAACACTGTTCTCCACCTCTCTTTCTTTGTGAATGGTAAACATGCTTTCTCCCTCAGCTCCCTGTCTCCGTCTCCGACCCCGTCGAGTCCCCGCTGTCCTCCTCTGACTGCACCCTCTCCACCCTCTCTGTTTACCTGTTTCACTAAACGCACTGGATTGTTTCTTTCACTTCTCTTTTCTCTTTCTCTGTTGGTAGAAAATGTCTGGAAATGTGTGTTCCTGCTTTCTGTCTTACTTACCACCTCTTACCTTCTTGCTGTCAGAAACAGATTTATTGTTGAAATGGGGACGTCGTCCCGTCGATAGTGGCGTCAGATCAGAAAACGCTTATGTGTCATTCTGGAGGGCGTGGACCAACGACGTATTTTTTGTCTTTTCAGAGGACTTGTTCTTTTCCAGTGCTCAACTGACCATCGCAGCGTCTTCTCTCTCTAATACAGTTAAAACAAGTCATCCATGCTTCCAAAATAAGTAACCGGGTCATTACAGTGCATGTAAACACGTTCTCTGATTACCTGAGTAACCTGGTTTCTTGAACTCATTAGCGCTGCACTGCTCCTCAACCTGCGTGTGTGAACTTGCATGTTCAAGCAGCAGAATCTGCAAAGATTGAAGCAACAGTGCTGCAGGTCCGTCTCACAGCTAGAGACGAGGCCTCAGCGTTTGCTTTAGTGTAGACGTAGTTTGGGACTTCTGATGGCTGCTGATGTGTTTGTGTTCACAAAATGGCAATTTCTTTCCCTCTCATTCTCTCTCTCTCTCTCTTCCTGAGCCCTGGAGAAAATAGAAATGCTGGTTGTTGTCTCCCCTGACTATCAGCACCTCATCAAATGTTCATTTCTCTGGTCAATAATTGACTCTGGCCCCTTTATTAGCCTTCTGTTAGCAGGAAGATTAGAGAGGGGATCTGATGGTGAGCATCTCCTTTCATTAGGAGAGACGAGGAACAGCACTGGGTTCATTACAAATCCAGAGTGTGTGTGTGTGTGTGTGTGTGTGTGTGTGAGAGATTAAAGCAGGGGGTGATTGTGTTTCTGTGTGTGTGTGTGTGTGTGTGTGTACATGTACACCTGCTCATCAGTGTGTCTGTGCAGTGGACGGGGTATTACTGTGTTCATTAACACTTAGTAGCTATAGCAATAAATGATTTAATATTTAATATTATCATGTTTGAAGCCGTGATGAATGAATCCGTCATTTAATCACTGCACAAAAAGCTGTGCACACTGACAGTTTATCTATTCAACTATTATAAAGGCTGCTCGTCGGAGAAGACTGGAGAGTTCATCCTGTAAACCCAGTGTGAGGGGAAAAAAAGATCCTATCGTATTGGACAGGTGAGAGTACTTATCTGCTATCTGTCATTTTCTTCCATAACAGCTGTACAATCCATAAGCTGCCATCATGATGAAGTCAGGTACATCCCCCTGCTGAAGACCAGGTGTGTCCATATGTATGGTAGTTACTGCAAGATGGCAAAGCCCGAATGACGCTGTAGCAGTTTCTGTAAACCTAACCAGTCTTATGTATGACATACACCTATAATTTCCCTCAACTGTGTCTGCCAGGGGCAAGATCCCAACTACAGAACACAGCACAATATGAGGCCTTCAGCTATACAAACTGCAGCCAGGGGCCAATTTTAGCAGGAATGAAAGAAATATGTGATTTTCTCTGTGAATACATGATATTGAATTGCCCTCAGTCAGAACGTAAACTTAAAGTAAATGTCAGTGAGGAACCAATTCTCCCTTTATCGTCAGACAAGAATATTTTACAGATACATTGTTAAGGCAGTATCGCAGTTCAGCATGAAGACCTGGAGTTCCCTGTCACCTCCTCCTCGTGCGTACCAGTCCTCTACTGGAAGAAACATGAAAACCATTCACAGCACTTTGTTGTCTGTCGTCATCAAAAACTATGTTATTGATCAGGTGACCCAATCATTAACAGCCCCCACCTTTATCAAATAAAAATACAATTTACAAGAGGGCTCTCCTCCCCTAAGAAGAAAGCTATTTTAAAATGATTCGTTCTGTAGGAATTCAGACAAATCATACATTTGGAACAAAAATTTAAAAATCCTGTACACTAGCTGCCGTTCAGTACCTCCGTGTTTTGCTGCAGAACATGATGTGCAATAACACTTTTCATATTTTTTTTATCTCTTTTATTTTATACTTATTGTGTTTATTGTTATGCACCAAAATACCAAAGCTAGTTCGTTGTATGTGAAAACCTACGTGGCAATAAACCCGATTCTGAGGTCTTTACACCAACATTTAAAATGGCAGAATTTGACAAAAAATCCATGTGAATTATTCGCAGTGAGTTCAACTTTGGTGAACTTTGTCCCGTGAATGACCAATAGCAAGCCGTCCTGACAGAGCTGTCCTCTGAGTGGACGGAGAGAACAGAGTCCAACATGGAGGAAGCTATCGTAGCTTATTAGCTGTGTTGCTAACATCCAGTTTTATTGAAGCTCCTCTGTCAGAGTGTAAACTGCTCCACAACAGAGACCTGGTTTACACTCAGGCAGGAGACAGGAGTCCATGCTAGAAATATGTCTTTGAATAAACTGTCACTGTGTATTGTCCTGTTAGCGACCGAGCTAAGCTAACAGCTAAGCTAAGCTATTTTTGATCTTCAGTAACTCTTTATTGAATGAAATGGTGTAGAATGGTGAACAGCACAGTACAGACAAACTAGATAGAAGCTCAGAGAAATATTGGGACTAACTATGCTAGCCAGTTAGTCACGGTATTGTAGGCTACTCACCAGCTACAGTAATTAGTCCTGTTAGTCACTATATGTCACCAAGCTTCTACAACCAAACATTTTGCAAAGACGCACAGATCAATTTCACTGTCCCCGTCTTTAAGTCCTGCCTCCAACGCACACAATGCGACAAAGTCAACGTAGAATACTTTGCAAATACAGAATGTCTGGATCTGGGGATTTAAAGTTCTTTAAATTAATTGAAAGTACTGACAGAAGTTTCTCAATGAAAGGCATCAACATATCTTTAGAGTCCGAATACATTTTTAATTGTCACATTAGAAATAATCCCCTCAAACCTGCGAATGTGCTTTACAAAACGAGGTCAGTTGAACTGAGCACATTTAGAACAATGACTTCTAGCTTGTATGCATGGGCAGGCTATTAGGTATGTGATGACTAATGCTCTATATTTCATTATTATCAAAGCCACTGAGACAACAACACAGCCATCTGAGCCATTATGTTTTATAACCTGTTAATAGTCATAATTACCTGAACCGCTGTGATCATGAATAAAACTGGATCAGTGAGAAAAATGTCACCTATCATCCTCCATAAAAAGACTCTAACAGCTCCTCTGTTTCCTCCACTAGCAGGTCAGCAAGCAACACGACACTCACCATCTATCTATAATCAATCTGAGAATCAAACAAGAAAAGGGAGGTTTGGAGAGAAGCAGATTCTGAGAGGCACTAACCTACTGGGATGAGGTTGTAGGTTTGTTAGCTCACAAATGCCACAGTAGATCAGACTGTTGGGCTCCTGTGTAGCCAGCAGCTAACCTCCTGTAGCTATTTATATACATGCAAGAATCCCATTAGCATGTGTGCCAGAATCTCAGCGTGATGACGTTGACTGAGTGCCCAACAGAAGGGCCTGCAGATTTATAGCCACCAGCTAGCTACACACATCCTACCCTGAAGCCTTGAACTCGTTTCAAATTCACTAACTAGCTTCTGGCTTATCGTGCAAAGATCCACAGAAACATCCCACAACACTGAAGCCATCAACTCGAACCTCTGAACAACTTCAAATCACCTTTTAGCCTCTAGCTTATCATGCTAGCTTCCTCATAGTCATCCCATGCAGCAGGGGAGCAACTAGCCGTTAAATGCAGAACACTTTAATGCAGGCCATGTTCCATGAGGGAGTTTATATTCCCACGAGCTGATTTAGCTCACCAATCACAATCTAGCACAATTACACACCAGTCCATTTAACACGACCTGCCTTCACACTTATTCATGCTGCAAACATGCACGCCGCTCGAAGCTGTTAGCCTAACCTGCAGACTGAAGACTAAAATTAGCATCACAAATGAAGATCATCTGGAGACTGCAGTGTTTAGATTACTAAAATATGCATGAAGGGAAATTAATGTGGGCAAGAATGAAAACATTGCTTTTCATTCTCTAACGTGCTAGTTCTTTTTTGTGTCTTGTTTTAGACTCAGAAATGAATACTTGTGTTCATTCACAGAGAAATGTGTTATGAAGGAGACAGAGGCAAGTTTCTCAACCCGCAGCAGCATGTGTACAGTAGCACTCGATGCAGCCTCTCATCTGTATTTAATTTGGTTTCACCCTCACATTCAAACTAAGTAAGTGAAATATTCTTGAGCCCCTCGTGCAGAATATACAGGAAGCAGGCGTAGGTTCGGAAACTATCTTGTCATCATAGATGTTATTACAATACAGAGGTTTACCTGCCAGCCTGCTGCTCCACATACTGTCTTCAAAAAAGCTTGTGAAGTGCCAAAAGAAAAAGATGTCCCTGGTTTGTCCCTGGTTCCTGCAGTAAGTCCCATTCATTATACTCACAGTGTTGATGACGGTCAGTTCTCTCTCTTCAAATCTTGAATAGACATGAAACTCTCCTGTTGAATTCCTTCTTCTCCATAGCAACAGCGGCTGAGGATCATAGGTATTGTAGCATATAGCGCCGTCCACCAAACTGACAGAACAGGAGAAACACTTACAGAACCAGCAGGTTTAAACTGACTCATATTCTTTGTTTTGTTTGGGTTTCCTGAGTGTAGAAAAACAGTATTTTTGCTGTTTGTCACAAAATTAAAAAGTGAAATCCAAATCCCATCTGTGACCGAGCAAGAAAATCAAATCCAACACCTACGGAGCTCCAGATCTTTTTCTGAAGTCAGCATCTGGTTCACCATTGACTCATTTTCGTTATTCGGCACCCTGCTGTGTTCCCAGAAGACGTGAAAAGGGAGCAGAACTGATGCAGATTTGCAGCACTTCTCCTCCAGAGTGTTTCTCACAGCCTAAAGAGAGAGGAAACCTCCATCACAGAGGTGAGCCTGATCCAGGAGACCTCAGAGGGCAGCAGTGGATCTCAGAGGCAAAGCAGAACCTGAAATCCAGCTTCAGCACCTTTCACAGGAGCTCAGAGGCTCACCTGAGAGCTGCTGCATGAGTGCTCTGCTGTGGCTCAGATGGAAATCTATGAATTGATCCACAATAGATGAAACCTCTGAGGATTATGAGCCGCAGCCAAGATATGCTTCATCGTTTCACATCTCACATCTCTATATTTAATTTCTAATATTTGATCAGCCGTTGATTTGTTAGTCTTGTGATTGTCAGCTGAGGCTGGAGACAGAAAGATGTCTGGATATCTGTGGTCTTTGTGATTGGTGGATCCAAAGGCCTCTCCCTCTGAAACACAGTCAGTCAACGTCTTTATCTGCCGATGCCACTTGTTGAACTTTGAATCTGAACTCTCTCGATGCTCTGAAAGAGAAACTGAGATGCATCTTGAAAATCATCTGAAGTTCATTCATGAGAGACTGACCTCGTGCTACTTAATCAGATGAAAAAAGCTAAATTAAACACTTTGTGTGAACATCTGAGTCTACGGCAAAGTGATTTTAATTTTAATTCTTGGCATCGTTTATTGACTGAGGCAGAAAATTCACAAGACTAACGGAATTATATTCAATTAAGGTCAACGGTTAATTCAAAGGTAGAATTACATCTCAAAAAAGGGATGATTTGATATTACTCACTCCTTACATTTAATCGATGCAACTGCTCTTTCCTCCGGCATTAATTGATTTTTTACTAAACAGCATTTAGTATGTACTACAATGATACTGTATTATCTTTGTGTTAAAAGGTCACGATCTGGTTATTTAATGGAAACATCCAGCTAATGATTTCTGCTAAACTGTGTCCATCACAGCTTGAGTGGAGAAATGGCTGAATATCTGTAAAGCTCTTGTTATCAACAACCCAGATGAGTTCACAGCGTCCACACGGACGTGATATCGTTTAAATATGGAGATAACAAAGCACATTTTCAGACAGTCTCTCCTGAAGACTCTCATAGTGTCGACCTCAGCTGTTCACAGGAAATTTGACACTGGCTCTACTCTGTAACTGTCCTTTGCAAACTGACGCATATATTTCAGGAGTGTGTGAACAAAGTAGAGCTGTTTTAGAGAATCCAAAGAACCACAGAGGACAGGCACTGATCATCCTGTCAGACCCCTGACCAGAAACACAGGTTTAGTCTCTATAGCTACTGCTGAAGTCTACTTTTTTCACTGCCACTGTGCAGTACTCACCCAAAGGGCATTTGTACAATAGGCCACATTTAATTAAAAATGTACTGCACTGATTCAGCATTGCACTCCTATAACATGTCAGACTCACAGTTTTTAAAAAAGGATCAAAATCAATGCAAAAAACACTTTGGTTTTGCTCTTTTATCTTCTCCTTTCT
Source organism: Macquaria ambigua (assembly GCA_008360985.2). NCBI lineage: Eukaryota > Metazoa > Chordata > Actinopteri > Centrarchiformes > Percichthyidae > Macquaria > Macquaria ambigua. Next base: position 735 of record VMKM01003593.1, on the reverse strand, counting down.
TCTCCCATAACATAGTAATGTAGGACTTAATGCACATCCAGTCACACAAAGACTCACATGAACACCCACATGGTTTAAATGCATCAGCACCATAGACTGTATGACGAAGCCACCGTGACGTCACCCACCGGTTTGTGGACTACTGTTTTGAAGCCTTGAGTTTGGCGTTTTGGCCGTCGCCATCTTGCTTTTTTGGAGCCAGAAGTGACCATATTTGGACGAGAGGGTGGAGCTGGGGATCTGAGAACCTGAGGGCACTATGCACGAAACTAGTGATTGAGACCATGAACTCATTAGGAAAATGTTTATCAAGTGTCTGCATAGACTTCTATACAACCGGACTTCTTGTTTTGGAACCAGTGGAGTCGCCCCCTGCTGGCCATTAGAAAGAATGCAGTGTTAAGGCACTTCCGCATTGGCTTCACTTTTCAGACCCGCAGGTTGGTGCTCGATCAGCACACAACAGACCTGACATGAAGACTGGAGCTAAAGATCATTACCAACCAGAGATCCATTTTACACACACACACACACACATAAAAACAACACAGTGTGACTCTCCCAGAGTCTGTTAATTTTCACTTCATCAAACGTCTCTGGGCTCATTACCTCTCTCTGTCTGTCTGTCTGTCTCTCTCTGTCTGTCTGTCTGTCTGTCTGTCTGTCTGTCTGTCTGTCTCTGTCTGTCTGTCTGTCTGTCTGTCTGTCTGTCTCTCTCTGTCTGTCTGTCTGTCT
>VMKM01003592.1:0-32732 GCA_008360985.2 Macquaria ambigua | reverse complement strand
ACACACACACACACACACACACACATACACACACACACACACACACACACACACACACGCACACACTCACGTGTCCAGATGCTGAGAGCAGCTGGATTATCAGAATCAGGACGTCCGACACACAAACAGATGAGAGGAGAGCTAACGCTGACAGCAGCAGGACGTGATTCACCTGCAGCAGGTGAGTCTGCAGGAGGACGAGGACACACCTGATTTTATCTTCAACGTCCGTCTGCAGCGTTAAATCAGGAAGCTCGTCTGGACTTCTTCTGATGTTTGATGTGCTGCTCGTGGATTTGACCTGTTTTATGGATATTTATCTCCTGTGGAATCTGTGGAAAAGAGTTTTGGTGTTCTGTTCTGTGTGATGTTGGACCTGGTGAGCTGTGATCTTTGTCAGAAATTAGTTTATTTTTGCTGAAATGAATAAAAAAGAAGCAGAGGATGTTTTACTGCAACATTCAGAGAAAATAAGCAGGAATGAGAAGGTTTAAATCTGGAATATCTAAATATGAGTGTGGAGAAAGGGCTTTAGCTCCCGCTGACAACAAGGACGTGTCCTCAGTATTATTTCTGGGAATTTGTAGCTTTTTAATGTCCTGAGGTGGAGTTACCTTCTACAAATACAGGCGAATGACACCTGCTGGGTTTTTAAAAACTGATTGTGATGATTTATAGTTAAAAACCTTTAAATGTGGCTGCTTTTTATGCAAAACAATGAAGCTGAATTCAAATAAAAACAAGTGATTTTCACCAAAAATCACAGTTTATTCTCGACATTGTGGAGAATTCTCTGAAGGAACATTTTCATCATCATGTAAGGAGATAAAACTTACAGAAATATAACTCAACAGTTAAATTCATTAAGATTTTAGGGGGAATCTGGATAATAAACTCTCCTCTTTCCTCTTTCGTTTGTATGTTTATTGATCAGACTCATGAAGCTTCTCACGTCGCACTGCTGAGAGTGAATTTCAGACACACTTGTGTCTTTCCATTGACTCACATCCTGTCTGAACACACCTTTAGTCTGGCCCGTCACCTGGGACCAGTTCACATTGGAAGACCTCTTCCAGGAGCTCCAACAACACATCTCACAGAGTTACAGCAGCACACAGACCGCTCACCTCTGTTATCTTCACACTGTAAACATGTCAGCTTTCATCAGGTTTCGGGAGCCTTGTTTGGTTTCTGGACCTGCAGCAGGTTTCCTGTCTGTAATCGTCTGCTTGTTCCTCCTCTCCTGATGCAGGAGGTGTTGAAGCAGCTGCAGAGTAAACTGGAGCAGGAGGCGGGAACACTGGCCTCGTCCGGGAGGAGCGACGTGCTGCACCAACTCAAAGGTCTGAATCTGTCAGGACACCACAGGCTGAGCTCAGAGCCTCCGGTGGGACCAATCATCATTAACAGAGAAATTAATCGACTCAATCAGCTAACCTGATTGGCTGCTGCTGGCTCTGCCTCGTTATGACTCAATCCAATTAAACAGCTAATTAATGTCAGTTAGTTCGTCTGGACGGGAATTCAGTTTACTCCGATTGAGATTAACAGCAACTGTTTGTAGAAGACAGATAGAAGGAAGGAAGACATAAATAGATGGATTGTTTGATTAATTGATTGACTGATTATTGATCCTCTTCCTCCCTCAGAGCTTCACATGGACCTCACCAACTACTACGAGCTCAAACACCAACCTCACAACCTGAGGCTGCTGACTGACAGTCTGGGAGGGGTGGGGCTAACAGGTGTTGGAGGGGCAGGGCTAGATGATCGTCTGGCTCTGCCTCCTTCCTCCTGCTCCTCCTCCTCGGCAGGGGCAGCGAGCAGATCCAGGAGTCCGCTCAGGGCGTCATCCCGTCTGAGCGCAGCGTCCGGGGGGGAGGCTGCTGCCGTCATGCTGCCGCATCACTTCCTGGACGGAGCCCCGCCCAAAACAGCTGTGATTAGTGGGGCGGATGGACGACAGAGCGATCACCACCTGGAGGAGCTGTACAAGGAGAGGTCAGCTGATCCTTTCAGTTCTCCTACAGATGCTGCTGATGTTGGTCGAACCATCATGTAGCTTCAGAGTGAGAAACAGATATTCACGGTCTCCAGAGGACACGTCACATGGTTTTACTCCCTGAGCTTCTCTACAGTAGTGCCACTCTAACCATAATAATTAGAATCTTTAATGCAACTAAATACCTAATTGTGAAATGTAATCACAACTGAATCCTTAACGTTGACGTCTAAACACCACTGAATTATTTTACTTTGAGAACCGTCCGTCTGGATCTGTGTGGTTTGTAGTGATCACTAGTGTCTAACATGTGACCGTCTGCAGGAACCTGCTGCTGGGCGAGATCGACCGGGAGGAGAGGGAGCGCTGCTGGTACTTCAGCCAGCTGGAGGCGCTGTCACAGAGACTGGCTCAGCTGCCACGCATCGACACGGTGAGAACACACACACACACACACACACACACTTCCTACCACTGCCCATAATACAGTAGTGTGTGTGTAACTGTACTTGTAAAGTAGAAAGCAGAATGGTGTCTCTGATCTGTCCTGACCTCTGTGACCTCTGACCTCTGTGATCTCTGACCTCTATGTGTCTGTGCTGTAGTTTTCTCTGCAGATGGATCTGATTCGGCAGCAGCTGGAGTTTGAAGCCCAGCAGGTTCAGTCTGTGATGGAGGAGCGCTTCGGCACCAGTGACGAGATGGTTCAGAGGACACAGGTGAGACCGAGGCTGCCGGCTGCTGATTGGTTCACCAGCCACAGCTGATTATTTCATCAAACGTCATTGTTGGCAAAAAAGAAAAAATGTATTAACAACAGGTTAAAAATCCAGATCCAAATAATATAGATTCATTTTATTATATTCCATTGTTGAATTGTTGTTGATGGGATACAAAGCAGACATCTGGCTGGTAGAAACATCTGGACGAGTCTGAACTGTGTGTGTGTTGCAGATGCGAGTTGCACGTCTGGAGCAGCTGGAGAAAGAGTTGCAGGACACCCGAGGGAGTCAGGAGAGCCAGCTACAGGTCAGACATATACAACACACACACACACACACACACACACAAGCAGATGCATAACATGCAAATGCAAGGATGCAAACAGAAATACACACACACGTAACAGCAGACATTCATCAGTTTTTCAGAACTGATCCGCTACAGAAACAAGTCTTTTAGTTTCAGCGGTATCTTGGACTCGTTTAGATCTTAAGGTGGACTTATAGATGTGCGTTACATCAGCTTAAGGTGGGGATTCACATGAGGACATATAAGGTGACGTTAAATCAGATTTGAGCATGTCGACTGATGGGACCAAGTTGGACGGGTCTGTTCCAGTCTGGGTCAGCTGGTGTTGACAGTGTGTGATGTGTAAAGAGTCTTCAGGTCGCTGCCAGTCGTTCTCTTACAGATTTGTTTAAACGTGTTTGATATTTACGACTGACGTCGGCGACCGATGATGATGTCACTTATGTGTCATCAGAGAGAGACGTACCTGTAAATAAACATATTTACAGGTACGCGTGCTTTACCTGAAGTTCACTAATCTCCAGTTCCATCTGTGGACTCTACAGTCCTGCAGGTGTCCATCCAGGATCTCACCAAACTCTCTGCTGTTTTCCTCCTTGTTTTGGTCTCTTCAGCTCAAATGTCGCTGCATAGAAACAAGCTGCTGGTTGGCGTCCATGTTTGTTTTGGTACAAGAACACGTGACAGGTGGTGTTCTGGTGGGAGCTCCAGAGGTTTGGTGTGGTGTCTGGTGGATTTACTCAGCAGTCAGGTTTCTGCTCCGTCCCGACTGTCAGAGACTAAAACATCTGTTGGTGGAAACGATCTGTATGTTGGTTTGTCTTTGTAGTTTTCTGCTCGTCTTCAGGTTTGTCCCAAACTTAAGGCAAAATCTACAGCAGTGATCATGAATCTTTTCCAAGTCCAAGTCTGATCATGTCCAAAAGTATTTTATATATTTATAAATACAAAACAATGTCCACAGTTGACATGTGAATTTGCCCCGTTGACCAATAAGAAGCCGTCCTGACAGAGCTGCCCTCTGATCGCGGTTCACTGCAGCAGTCGTTCCCAGTCTAACTCCACCTGACATAGTGACACAGAGCCGTCATAGGCCCAGACCCAGAAACCCGGGTACAGAGGCTCAGTGAAGGTGGAGGTGAAGGTGTGGAGGTGGACCGTGGTGTCCTGAGAGATGCAGTAGAAGGACAGAGAGCCTGCAGACCAGTCCAGGTAAACCCCGACTCTGTGGGTGAAGGGTCGGGGTGAGGAGGACCTGAATCTCTTGTTGTTGTGGCACGGCGTGTAGCTTCCCTCCGAACACTCCAGACTCCAGGACTGCTCGTTGTGTCCCAGCAGACAGCTCACCGGGTCTCCGTCTCTGGAGATGCTGTTGTAGGTGATGCCGATGTCGGCGCCACTGCTCCACACCACCTCCCAGTACACCGAGTCCAGCAGCCCCTCTCTGCACAGGACCTGAGGACAATGCTCAACCGGTCCAGGTGGTCTGAGGGTCGATGGTCCGACCACACTCGAGTCGCCTTCCTGTTGCAGTCAGTCAGCAGGAGCTCTGAGTTTGCGGTGTTGGGGTCAAAGGTCAAATAGCAGGCAACTGAGGGATGAAACAAGGAACAAGATTAGTCGATTCAGCAATTTATTTTGATATTTGAAGAATCGTTGAATATTCTCTGGTTCCTGCTTTTATTATTTAAAGATTTGCTGTGTTGGGGCTCCTGGTGCCTTAAAGGCATAAAGTGCCTCAAAAATAAGTTTTAAAAAAGATTTGCTGCTTTTCTCTGTTTCATATCGTGTAAATTGAATCCCTTCCGGTTTTTAGACTGTTAGACTGAACAAACTGATTTAAAGAATCAAGTTGAACATTTGTCATCATTTTTGAGATTTTATAGACAAAATTTATCAAATGATAATTGATTTATTAGGTCTAATCACTGACAAGTAACTAGAATAATTGGTAGTTGCAGCTTTAAACATGAGAAATCAATGTACATGAGTTGCTGTTAATAAAAGCAATGAAGCATTGTATATTTTTACCCATGAACAGTGGGAAATAAGATCAGAACCAAAGCAGCTGTGGCTCCTAACATTGATTTATAATTATCTTCAGATCAACAAATTATTATCACATTATCTCAAGATGACAAATGAAGGCTGGTCTTTTGAGATAATGTTTTAAGATATCTTGTTATCTCATGACCGTGACTTAGTGATCTTATTTGGGGCTGTTAACCATAAAACTACCTGCTGCCTCTGTCAGTTCTGCCCTTCTGGTTCTCGTCTTTGTCTCCAAGCTCAGAGGAATGACTCCGGAGCCCTGATCAACATTAACTTCAGCCTCAAACCCTCTGACTATGTCAGTACTCAGTAAATGTTATAACTCTATGCAGATGATACTGTAAAGTTTATTATAAGCACAGAGGAAATGTAGGAGAAATCCTTATATGTGAAGCAGGAAGATATCAAATCTATGTGAGCTCACAGTTTTTCACTGACCACAAGTCTGCTCCTGGCTGATCCCTGCAAGAGCAGAAACAACCACAGCATCATACAGCTACACATGATATATAACATTTTACTTTTAGATTTGACTGTAAACAAAGTGTCTGCTGTGGTTCGACTCACCTTGTGTCGTCTTTGTTTGGGTCTCTCAGACTAAAGAGACTGATCCCAGAGGACGGAGACTCCCAGGGAAGAGTCTCTGATGGTGTCTCCTCTTCTTCTTCTTCCTCATTTATCGTCTTGTCTTTTGCTGACACCACAGAGGAGTCGTCACTCCACTCTTCACTCTCACATCTCTGCTTGGCTGTAGAGTTAATATACAGTATAATACATGAAACGCACTGTAAAATAATGGGGCAAAGTTTTCTGACGTAGCCGCATGTCTGTTTAAACACAACTCAGACAAAAATGCTGATAGTGGACGATTCTGCTCTGTTACTGAACGGAACAGTGTTTTTAAAATCCTAATTAATTTCTACAATATCTGTGCATGGCAACTACAGCATGTTTAAGGTCAAAGGTACCCTGTAGCAGTTTTGACCACAAATAGCTTTATGGAGCAACGTTTTTATGAGTGGATGTAGGAGGAGATGGCGGACTTGGTGGGGACTGGGTCCCACATTTTTTGTAACTTGTATCTGTCGCGCCCACCTGACACGCTGTGATTGGTCAGCAGGTTGGAGAGGCTGTCTGAAAATGTGCGCCGTTATCTCCAAATTTAAACAAAATCATGTCTCCTCTCTGTGACGACGTGCAGAGCAGCTGTAAAGACTTCCGGCTTTAGACGTGATCGGACAAAACTTCGTAGGAACTAGTTAAATGGCTTAAACGTCAGCAGCTCCAAAGAATATGTCCACAGGAAAGTCGTGTGTGCAAGTTCAGACATGTCTGTAATACGTCTGTAATCAGACTGAACAGTGTAGACATCTTTTATACAGCAGAGACAACAGCTAAGCAAGCATTGGTGAATATTATGGATACAGACTAAACCAAGTTACGATGACGGAAGTACCAGCTCTGCAGGTGTAGTTTTTTAAATGCTATAAAATGTATTGTTGTTTAACTAAGTCAAATCATGAAAGGTTAAAATTCTAATGTCCAGGTTTGTAGTGATTAAATACTCGATTATCTTTGAATATCAAAAGTAAACTGCAGGAACACATTTCATTTTTTCAGAAAGATCGATCGATCGAAGAAATGCTCTGCAAAGGTTGTGAACCCAGAATTACACAAGGGCAGTGCTAATGTTGTACCTCATGCTGTGATGTAGAGTTGGTTTATGGGATCATCTGGATTCAGCCAGTTTCTGAAATCTAACCAGTTGTGGGTTTCTCCATGAATGTTACGTTTTAGAGACTGATCGAGCCTACCTGCCTGTGATGTAGGGATCACCTCCTCACTCTGTTGTGTTTCGGAGAGACTTGTTGTCTCCTCAGTGATGGTTATATCCAGTTCACTGTCCTCCGCTTCATTGATCCTGTCCTTCATGATGTTGTTGATGTTCTTGACGTTGAATGTCTCTTCGTTTCCCCTAAAACCATCGTCCATTTGTTCCTCGTCTGTTTGTGAAAATGTCTTTTTAACTCCCTGACTCTCTGCTGTTTGAGAAGTCTGTAAAGGTTTTTGGTCTCTTCTGAACAGATTTAAAGGGTTAAAGGGTTCGTCATCCCTTTCAGCTTTCGAGACTTTTATCTTTGAGGTGTTAGATGCGTCTTCCTTTGCAGTGATGCCCTCGTTGTCTCTCTCCTTTGAAAGACCAAGTCTGAAGACGTTAGAGAGGTCGTCTTTGAAATGATTGAAGTCCTCTTTAAGACGACTGATCGTCTTCTCTGCTGACTGACTCGTTTTAGGATCTGCGGACTTCGTCTCTTTGTCCTTGGACGAGCTGCCAGTGAAGACGCTGGTCACGTCTTCTTTAAACTGGCTGAAGTCCTCTTTCAGGAGATCGAGTTTACTGCTGACAGGTTTATTTTCTGCCTGGCTCGATGGGCGGTCCTCATGCTCCGTCTTCGTGTCTTTGTCCCTGAACACTTTCAACACTTCCTTTTTAAACTGGCTGAAGTCCTCTTTGAAAAGACTCAGTGGGCTTATGCTCCTTTTATCCCTCTGACTTGTCTTAAGAAAGTCTTTCATCTTATTGTTTTTGTCGTTTTGGTCTTCTGGGTCAGATTCATTGGTCTCGTCGTCCTCTTGGAGACATATTTCAGGCTCTTTCTGGTCATTTTCCTGTGAAGGTTCCTCAACAAGACTCATTTTCTATCTATTTTCAGACTCTTCTGAAACTTGTTTGTAAAGTCGTGTTTTGAAGCTCTGAGTCCTTTTAGATGCAGAGAATCGTTTTACTGTTGGAGACATCAGAGAGCACCTGTGTTATCAGGTAAATGTGGAGTTAAGTAGAATCAGTAATACATAATTGATTTGTACATTTCTGTAGCAATTCCCTTTCATTCACAATCACAAAGAGGAGCTCAAAAATATTTGTTGAATCTATTGTTTGAGAGTGGTGACCTCTAACCTTAGTGTTGAGTTTGATAAATAAGATTGATGAGTCATTTGGACGGCACTATTCAGTCTGCTTTAGGCTTTGAGAGGAGTTATTTTGATGATCTCTTGTCTCTCACTTTATTCCAGTTTATGTAAGTTAAATGATTTGGGCTCAGTTAGGGTCAACATGTTAGCATTGTCATTGTGAGCATGTTAGCATGCTGATGTTAGCATTTAGCTCAAAGCTCCACTGTGACTAACTACAGCCTTACAGAGCTACTTTAGATGTAAACAGCTGAATTCACATCCCAACTTCCCACAATGCAACAACATTTTCAAACTCCTTATTTAGTCTGACCAACAGTCCAAACCCCAAAGTGAAATTCAAATAATTTAATGATATGAAACAGTGACAAGCAGAAAAACCTCAAACTGAAGAAGCTGGAGCTGTAAAACGTTTGATTAATGACTTAAATATTGATCAGATATTACAGCACTCAGGTCTAACGTTGATGTTTGTCTCAGTTCATGTTCAGGCTTCTGTTTCAGTCGCTCACACAGATCAGTCAGAGCGTCTCAGTCAGATACTTACAGCTGCTTCAGGCTCCACGTTTGTGATTCTTCTTTTGAAAACACAACAAAGTGACTAAAAGCCAAAGAACCAGCCCTGCGTTCTCAGTCTGAAAGCTCCGAGTGTTTGTGGCTGTAATCTCTGTCTCTCTCTGTGTTCAAATTCTTTCATTCAGCTCAACATGTTTTCTGGTTCGACCAGTTTGTCTCCATATTTCACTCTGACAGCTCGGCTGATGATTGGCTGATGAGTTCAGTAGTTTGGGATGTTTCTCTGAGGGAAAATCCTCCAGAGTGAGCGTTCAGTGGCTCCTCACTTCTTTAAAGGGTCAGTTCAAGTTTTAGGTTCAAAATTAGAACCAGGATCAAGTTAGAGTTTGGTGGATTCTTACAGCTATTAAATCCAGTTTATACTGGACTCTGTTTTCTTTAAACCTTTTTATAAAAATTGACAACAATATTTATTATAAGTATTATATATTTCCCCTATTTTGTTTTATTTGGTTGATAATGAACCTTAAAGCCCCACTTTAGTTTAGTCTGGTTAAATTTGGGGGGTTAAGGTTGAGTTAAATATAATGTGGTTAAGGTTTGGTTTTTATCTCACTGTATTTAAACAGTGACTTGTAGTTTTTATATCATCATACAAAAACTACAAGTTTATTTTAAATTAAGGCTCTAAATTTCAGGAATAAATGTAGTGAATGAGGGTTTTCACCAGTATAGTTATATAAATGTGTGTGTGTGTGTGTGTGTAAGTCGTTCATTAAAATCTCTCTAAACATAATAGATGTTAAATGAAGCAAAAGTTGAAACATGTTGATTAAAGCTGCATTAACTCGCTGATGTTTTGGCCACTAGGGGGCAGCAGAACAGTCTGTAAACACGACATGTGACATATTATAATCGTATAAAGTGGCTGATGCTAACATGTTAGCAGACAGCTGTCTACAGTCACACACAGCAGATTCAGTGTTTGTTTGTGTTTAACGACCTGCTGAAACTCATTAAATATTCATGTTTACTTGTTCTGGTGAAACCACAGTTTGTTAATCTGGGACAGTTGAACTCTCTCTGCACTGGTAAAACATTAAACTGTTAAATAAAATGTGAAGCAGCTGAAACAGTTAAATCTGTCAGTGGGGATTTTCTTGGTTCTGATTGGTGGAGGAGGGGAGGGGCGGAGTCTGACTTTATTATTTAGCAGGCTGAACTCAGTGTGACCTTTTGACCTATAAAACCAAAATGAATCATGAAAAACATTTTTTCTAATAATTTTACTGATGAGAACATTTAGTTCAAAACATCATAAAAAAACATTTACTCAAGTACTGTACTTAAGTACGATTTTATATATTATTTATTATATTTTGATGCTGATTCTTTTGTACTTTTACTTAAGTAAAAGATCTGAGTACTTCTTCCACCACAGAGACAGACAGAGTAGCCAAGTCACTAAATATAATCCAATAGAACTAAAATAATTAGTCGATCAATATATTAGGTTATCAACAGAAGATTCATTGGCAACAGTTCTGATAATTGATGAAGCATTCAAATAATCTTTCAAGCCAAAAATCTATCTGCTGGTTTCTGTGTCTCAGGTGTGAAAATGAGCTGCTGTTCTTTGGTTTATAAACTGAATGAATGAATGAATCTTCTGCTTTAGTGAAGTTGTTGGACTGAGGGAACGAAGAATTCAGCAGATTAATCAATGATAACATGTAGTTGTTAGTTGGAGTCCTGACCCGTGGCTGGAAGAAACCTCTCAAGTGCCTAAATATTAAATAATGACCCAGAATTCAGTCGTTTTAATGATCTCCTGTTTTCTTCTGGGTTCTTTACTTGAAGGTTCTGGTTCAGTAGAACCTGAAGAACCTGAAACTCTTCTGATTAAACATGCAGACGACTCTCTTCCTCCTCCTCCTCCTCCTATTTGCTCTGGCGCTCTTCGTCTCAGCTCCGGCTCGTTGCTATGCAGAGAAACCGGGTCTGTTCACCCGCCTCGGAGCTGAGCTGTGATTGGCTGTTGCCAGGCTGCAGGGTTGGCACGGAGCGAGTGTGTCTGAGATAAAGACCGTCCTCTGCTCGGCTTCCCTCTGAGAATAACAAGGAGACATTCAAGACCTCCTTACAGGGTCGCTTCACCCAAATTCCCCTCAGAGTCTGCCCCTGCAGATAGTCCTGGTCTCAGGGTCCAATGGAGGGGAATGGACTTTTGCTGTTGAATATTTTAAATGCCATGTTTCAAACTAAAGTCCCTGTTAGTCTGGATTGTTCTCTCAACACACTGCAGCTACTGATTAAGAGGTATTTAAGTGAAGGTCAAACAGACCTGTGGAAAACCAAAAGAAACTGGATCAGAAAGGGACCAGAGGACTGAGTCAGACCTGGTCCAGAATAAATAATGAGACCTGGTCTGGTGTCAGCACCCAGAAACAGACTGGTGCACTAATTTCTTTTATTCACTTCTGTCCTTTAAATCATGACAAATGCTCACAAAATTTCAGATTCAGATTTGATCAGAAGCTTTAATTGAAACCTATTTTATAATGTTTTTGAGTTTTCTGAATATATTTCTAAATCTTGGATTATGATGAGAGAAATAATTTATAATATATAAAAGCCGTTATGTAGATTAGAGACTATATATTTATTGATTTATTTTGTTGTGTTTCACATTTCTCTTGATACGCGGCCGCACATGTTTGTGTGTTCTGCTGTCAGATGCTTGTTGGTTTACGTGTGAGAATATTTGGTTTGTTGTTGATTAATGAGTCTGAATGATCCCATGAGGGATGATTCATGTAAACACGGAAATAGAATTATTGATTAATTCATTCATAGAACTGATTCTGGTATAATACGGCTGAATTTAGACCTCTTTGGGCCAAGTCAGAGCTGTAATACTACTTCCTGTATAACACTACAGAGGGGTACATGCCAAGGGGGGGGGGTTATTATGTCACTGACATCATTAGTATTATTGGTATTGGGTCCAGTAGTCGTAGAGACATCTGTCTGTGCTGCAGCTGATGGATGAATCCTGACGGTGGAAAGCTCGGCTTCCTGCGTCTCGTTTCCTCTCGCCGGCGTCCATTTTGTTGTCATGTGTGCAGCTGGTTGTGTTTAATGGAGGTTTGGATCAGAGCCACAGACTCAGTCTGTCACACACAGGGAGAGGAAACATATTCAGGTTCCCTTTGTTAAACGGGAGGAAAACACACACACACACACACACACACACACACACACACACGGCTTCATTTGGATTCAGACTGAAATCCTCAGAGAGTCGTATCAAAGCTTTCATCCCCCCTTTTATCCATCCCGTCACCGTGGCAACGCCTCAGGGTGTGATGTGTGTGTGTGTGTGTGTGTGTGAGCCAAAGACTGTCTACAGACAAAGAGGAGGGCTGTGTGTGTGTGTGTGTGTGTGTGTGTGTGTGTGTGTAGTCGGGCAGTGAAATGAAGCTTTACAGTTTTTGTGTTAAATTCGCAGTTTTTCAACCTGTCAGGTAATTAATGATGATAATAATAATAATAATGGTTTGCTCTGATGAAGGTCTGATAGACTGAAAGCTCTAAATAAAGTAAAACACAGCATGGATCTGAGTGTGAGGAAATGTCTTCTATCAGTTTGGACTCACTGATGCTTCCAGCACTGAGCAAAGATTTAGCCGGGTGGAGCGGTGGAGCGGTGGAGCGGTGGTCATCCTGCACACTCTTTAAAATACTAAAGCTCTTCAGCCGTTGGCCTGAAAACAAAACTAGGTCAGTGTTGTTTCCCTCCTCTTCTCCGGCTGCTGCAGCGACAGGATCTGAAATACACCAACATTAATACAACATCGAGAAATCTGCTACTAAATATTGAAGTGCAGATCAGTGGAGGAGGAAACAGAAAGGGAAGCTTTAACTGAACGGCTCAGTCAGAGTTTGTGACCCTCTAACTTTATTATGTTCTGAATTAAAAACTCTAATTATGTCCAATATGGATCAAATCTTCTATCACGTACATTTAATTTTACATCAATTTCTATGGATTAACCTCATTTCAGTTTTTAGGTTAAAAAATAAAAAAATAAAAAGGCCTCGCACCTCCTCTTCTCACAATACAACTTTAATGAATAATCTCCACAGACAATAAATATAAAGGTAGTTTCGCATAAAAACACGTCATAAACAGTTTCACTGAAATGCACTCATTTTGTCCCGACCCCTAATATTTTAAGATGGTGCTTTCTTTCTCTCTGCAAACATGTTTTGAATATTTGATGATTTATTTGTGTTTTATATCTTATTTTACAACAGTTTGATAAACGGGCCATTAGGAGGTTTGTGTGGGTTTCATATACATTATACAGTATCTCTACATATATCTATATACACCGATCAGCCGTAACATTATGACCACCTGCCTAATATTGTGCAGGTCCCCCTTTTGCCGCCAAAACAGCCCTGACCCGTCGAGGCCTGGACTCCACTAGCCCTCTGAAGGTGTGCTGTGGTATCTGGCACCAAGACGTTGGCAGCAGATCCTTTAAGTCCTGTAAGTTGCGAGGTGGGGCCTCCATGGATCGGACTTGTTTGTCCAGCACATCCCACAGATGCTCGATTGGATTGAGATCTGGGGAATTTGGAGGCCAAGTCAACACCTTGAACTCGTTGTCGTGTTCCTCAAACCATTCCTGAACCATTTCTGCAGTGTGGCAGGGCGCATTATCCTGCTGAAAGAGGCCACTGCCATTAGGGAATACCGTTTCCATGAAGGGGTGTACTTGGTCTGCAACAATGTTTAGGTAGGTGGTACGTGTCAAAGTAACATCCACATGAATGGCAGGACCCAAGGTTTCCCAGCAGAACATTGCCCAAAGCATCACACTGCCTCCGCCGGCTCGCCTTGTTCCCATAGTGCATCCTGGTGCCATGTCTTCCCCAGGTAAGCGACGCACACGCACCTGGCCATCCACATGATGTAAAAGAAAACGTGATTCATCAGACCAGGCCACCTTCTTCCATTGCTCCGTGGTCCAGTTCTGATGCTCACGTGCCCATTGTAGGCGCTTTCGGCGGTGGACAGGGGTCAGCATGGGCACCCTGACCGGTCTGCGGCTACGCAGCCCCATACGCAACAAACTGCGATGCACTGTGTGTTCTGACACCTTTCTATCAGAACCAGCATTAACTTTTTCAGCAATTTGAGCTACAGCAGCTCTTCTGTTGGATCGGACCACACGGGCCAGCCTTCGCTCCCCACGTGCATCAATGAGCCTTGGCCCCCCATGACCCTGTCGCCGGTTCACTGGTTTTCCTTCCTTGGACCACTTTTGGTAGGTACTGACCACTGCAGACCGGGAACACCCCACAAGAGCTGCAGTTTTGGAGATGCTCTGACCCAGTCGTCTAGCCATCACAATTTGGCCCTTGTCAAAGTCGCTCACATCCTTACGCTTGCCCATTTTTCCTGCTTCCAACACAACAACTTCAAGGACAAAATGTTCACTTGCTGCCTAATATATCCCCCCACTGACAGGTGCCATTGTAACGAGATAATCAATGTTCTTCACTTCACCTGTCAGTGGTCATAATGTTATGGCTGATGGGTGATTATGTGCTATGTAATGTGTATGTGTGTATCTATATATATATATATATATATATATATATATATATATATATATATATATATATATCTATATATATATCTATATCTATATATCTATATATATATCTATATCTATATATCTATATATATATATCTATATATCTATCTATATATATATATCTATATATCATATATATATATATATATATATATATAGATATATATAGATTCAAACATTTCCGGAGGTAAATCAAATCTGACAATTAAAACAATACAAGAATAAAATGGAATAAATATAAGAAAAAACAGCGTGCTAACGTTAATAAAAAGCTTTAAGCGATTTAAAAGAAGTCACTGATTATCAGTCAGATCATTTCTGACGTGAAAACATTTCTGTAAAATTAGCAGAAACAGGTTTTTTGTTGTTTTTATGTGTATGTTTGTCTTTTTCTCCCCGTGTGTAAGTATAATAATAAAATAAGTTTCGAAACAGTTTAGAGATAAAAGTAATGATTAATTCAAAGAACTTCATCAATGATGTAAAAATCCTGCGAATCCAAAATGACCAGAAATCAGTTCTGTTCATTGATTTGTAAAATTGTCTGCAGATATCCAATAAAAGAGATATTACAGTGATTGATATTATATTTAAACACATGGCTGGTGTATGTGCTTCTGATATAACTGGATCATCACTGACAGGAATCAGATCAGATCGTCTGTTCAGTTTCTCCACCTCATCCTCATGCCTTCTTCTTCTTCTTCTTCTCTCTCTCTGTCTCTGTCTCTGTGTGTGTGTGTGTGTGTGTGTGTGTGTGTGTGTTTGCATGCGTGAAGCTGTCCGGAGCTGAGAAGCCCCCTGCTGGAGAACCAGAGAACAACATGTCATCAGCTGCTGCAGCAGGAACAGAAGGTCCTGCAGACGGAGGCAGCAAGGTGACACATCATTGCCCCACCGAGGGTTAATAAAGGGTTAAAAGAATTAATAAAGGGTTAATACAGAGACGGTACCACAGTGTAGAAATACTCTGTTACAAGTAAAACATTTTACTTAAGTAAAAGTACAAAAGTATTAGCATAAAAATACACTTAAAGTACCAAAAGTAAAAGTCCTCATTATGCAGAATAATATATGTGATATTATTGAATTATAATTATTGATCATTAATGTGTTCATCACTTTAATGTTGCAGCAGGTGGAGCTACTTTTAATGACTTTATATACTGCTGGTAGATTCATCTGTAATAATACATCATCATTTATTAGTTGATTATATTTTGTTTTAATAATCTGAATCTGTGAAGTGACTGAAGTTATCAAATAAATGTAGCGCAGTAAAAAGTACAATATTTCCCTCTGAGATGTAGTGCAGTAGAAATATAAAGTAACATAAAATGGAAATACTCAAGTACAAATTAGAGGTACTTTCATTTATTTGTGGTGTCAATCAGAGTAATCATCAGAGTAACTAATAATATTACAAAGATTCACTCTCACATTGTAAATTTGTCTGTTTAGTCAGTTTAGTTCAAGTTGATTTTCACATGTATTGTATGAGAAATATGTACTACTATGTTGCAATTACATTTGTTTTGTATATACATCACAAAACTCACAATATATATTTTTTGAATATATTGTGCAATAGATATATATTCAGTATTTGACAGGTTTAATATGTTCATACCATATACTTAATATATGTATATATGTATGTTTTCTATTATACACACAAAGGAGAAATATCTGTTTTTAGGAAGCTGCAGTGTTTAAATCAAAAGGCATGAAAAACTTTCCACCCTTAATTGTTTTATTACATCAACTTCTTTATTTAATCTAAAGCAAGTTTTTTTTTTTTTAAGTAATAACATAACTTTGACCTGAAAGTTTGACAAAATAACCTGTATTTTGTCAAACTATAATTTCCACAGTCGGGAACTCATAGAAATGTCGGTTTGGAAGGAAACCAATCCAAAAACTGATCAATAATTTGGAAGCGATGAGCAGTAAGAGGCTAAAACATGAAAAAACACCAAAATAGCCTTAATACTGCCATTTCTTTTCATTAATACTATTACTGATATATATAATAATATATAATAATGATATTTACATAACATCATTAATAAGTAAGTGTAGTAGAAAAGAAAGCAGACGATTGCCGACCGTTGACCTCTGCTTCCCTCCAGGTGGAGATGGTATTCTGGCTGCTCTCTATGCTCGCTAACAGAGATAAGGAGGAGATGTCTCGGACTCTGCTGGCTCTGTCTAGCTCTCAGGACAGCTGCATCGCCATGAGAAAGTCCGGTTGCGTCCCCCTGCTGGTCCAGATCCTGGACGAAGCTCCGGGTGGTGGCGGCGGACCCGGGGAGACGGCGGCAGTTGGTACGACGACGGGCTGCAGCCGAGAGGCCAAATCCAGAGCCAGCGCCGCCCTCCACAACATCATCTACTCCCAGCAGGACGAGGGCCAGGCCCGCCGGGAGATGAGGGTGCTGCACATGCTGGAGCAGATCCGGACCTACTGTGACAGCGGCTGGGACTGGATAGAGAGCCACGCAGGGACACCCTCACCCGGAGGAACCAAAATCATCGGTCAGTCAAGTTCTCTCTTAACTCAGAGTACCCAAAACCACTGGTGAGTCCGGTTCCCCTAAACCTGAAGAAACCGAAACAGCCAGTAATTCAGGTTTCCTCTAAATGTGGTAGAAACAAAACCACTTGTGAGTTATGTTTCTCTAAACCTGAAGGAACGAAAACCATTGATCAGTCAAGTTCCCTTTAAACGTAAAGGAACCAAAACCACCAGTGACTCCGGTTCCCTCTAGACCTCAATGAACCAAAATTACTGGGGAGTAAAGTTAACTCTAAAGCTGGGGGAAACAAAACCACTGGTTAAACAAGTGCCCTCTAAACATGGAGGAACCAAACCCAATGTGAGGAAAGTTCCCAAAACCATTTGGTTCTCTGAGTTTTGAAGGAACTTGACTCACTGGTGGTTGTGGTTCCTCCAGATTTAGAGGGAACTTGACTGATCAATGTTCAGAGTAGGTAAAATCTGTTTTTTGTACAGAATGGGGAAAAAACACGCAGTACACAGTGTGTGTTGTACCAGTACAACATTAGGCACATACCATATCTCATTGAGTAGATTTATCGTTACGGAACTTCCACCGAAACCTTCTGTTCTATTCTTTGTTTTCTTCTCTGCAGACATTCCTGAACCTGTGGACCCTCAGATCTGTCAGGCCATGTGCGCCATCATGAAGCTTTCCTTTGAAGAGGAGTACCGACGCGCCATGAATGAATTAGGTTCGTGAAACACCAACAAGTCTTTTGTTTTTCCTAACATCAGTGACACATCAGTGCTAAGAGTTTCGTGGTTTCTTCCAGGCGGTCTGCAGGTGGTGGCTGATCTGATCCACCTGGACCAGGACATGTACGGCATGCAGAACGACCCCATCAACATGGCGCTGCGCCGCTACGCAGGGATGGCTGTGACTAACCTCACCTTCGGAGACGTTGTCAACAAGGTACAGAGAAGCATGACGCTGTGGTGGTTTGAACAGTCCTGCATGGATCAGTGGGCAAAGTGTTGTGATAAAAAGGTGCATCATTGCTTGTAGCCCTGCCCACAGTAGATAAGATAAACTTTATTGATCCCACTCATGGAAATTAAAGTTTCACAGCAGCAGAAAGGAAGTACGAAAACATGCATCATATGGATGGAAAGACGAGCCATTCTGCTGCCTAATGATTAATTTACAGTGTGATATTGCTACTTTTAGTTAAGTAAAAAATCTAAATACTTCTTCCACCACTACTTAAAACTACATACATTATGAGCATCTACATGAAGAAGACATGTTGTTTGTCTTGGTGGTAGCATTAATATCAGGTTAGCCTTGGTGTAAGTATTGGCTTATTATCCTTGGAGTTAGTGTTAGCGTGTTTTTAGCCTTTGTCTTTTCTTCTGCCTCAATAAGAGGTGACTTCCTGCTTATGTCTTACTAATTAAGTGATCAATTTAACGGGAGATGGAATTCGTTTATTATTATTTAAACAGTATTGTTATATTACTGCTAACATACTTTACCAGTTTAGACTATGTGGACGGTGCACTGGACACATTTTCCAGACAAGAGATCTGATGGTCATTTTGCAGAAGCGATGTTTGTTTAGCAGCTGCACTAGTTTGTCGGTTTGTGTCATTTGAGATGTAGAGTTTGTATGAGACACCAGCTCTGACAGACACATTTGGTGATTGACAGCAGCATTCAGATTGGTTTAAAAACGTGTTTACTGATTCATCAAACTTAACACATCCTGTCTGTTTGTCTGACCTCCACCTCGTCCTCCTTGAGGCCACTCTGTGCTCAAAGAAGAGCTGCCTCCAGGCTCTGGTGGCCCAGCTGGCCTCAGACAGCGAGGAGCTTCACCAGGTGGTCTCCAGCATCCTGAGGAATCTGTCCTGGAGGGCCGACATCAACAGCAAGAGAGTCCTCAGAGACATCGGCTGTGTGTCTGCACTGATGACCTGCGCCCTGCAGGCCACGAAGGTAACGGAAAACAAACCAACCCACACAGTGTGAAAAGAGAAAAAACAATTTTATTTTGGGGGATGATCTGAAAAAACAGAAAAGAAAATTTTTGGTCAGAATTTGTGTATCTTGTAGATGTTTTGCTGAATTTAAAATAATACATGAAATACCACTGTCTGGTTGTTTGAAGCATTTTAATAGGAGTTGGAAGTGCTCTGCTGTGGATATTTAAACATCCCTTAATCATTTTATCATTGGGTTGTTTGTTTTTTTCTGAGGAATTCCATAAAATAGCTTAAAGGAATAGTTTGACATTTTGGGAAATATGCTTAATCGCTTTCTGGTGAGAGTTAGATGTTCAGATTGATACCACTTTCATATGTTAAGGCTACAGCCAGCAGTTTAGCTTTGCTTAGTTTATCTTAAAGAGTGGAAACAGGGAAACAGCTAGCCTGACTCTGTCCAAAGGTAACAGAATCCACCAACCAGCACCTCTAAAGCTCACTAACACGTTATATATCTCTCATTTGTTTTGTCCGTCCAAAAATAAAGTGTAAAAACAACAATTTGCCATTTTTTACGGTGGGTTGTGTGACGGACTATTTCATGGTTTCGAGCAGTTGCCAGGCAACCAGCGGAGACAGTAAGTTATTGGTTGGTTAGTTATTGGTTCCACATAACTCTTAACATAACTCCCCATAAAAGATTTCCATAATTTTTACACTCATTTTTGTACAGATTAAACAAATGAGATATAACATGTTAATCAGTGAGCTTTAGAGGTGCTGGTAGGTGAATTTTGTTACCTTTAGACAGAGCCAGGCTAGCTGTTTCCTCGTTTCCAGTCTTAATGCTAAGCTAACCGACTGTAGCTTCATATTTACCATACAGAAATGACTGGCATCAATCTGAACATTGAACTCTCAAGAAAGCGAAGAGGATTTCCCAAAATGTTGAACTTTTCCTTTGACAGACCATAACAATGTGTTTTCAAGTTGTTGTTTTTTTGGACTTTTGAATGTATTTTTCTTACTGTTCTTACTTTCCATTCATTTTTGTATGATATAAAAATCAATTAGCAGACTCTTGAAACTTGCTTGAGTTGGCTAATTCTTTAGATTGAACATCAGGTAATTAATTCATGTCAGTTTTACATTATCATTCTTCAGTTACGCTGATGAAGCACGGTTTGATTTGAAAAGTCTGCTCTGAATTAGCTAATAATGATGATAATGTCATATTGATAAAAATGACTACAGACCTTGTGTTCACTGTGATGGATTACACTGCTCAAGTGTCTGCTGATTTATTGTCATATTGTGTGGAAACGAATGGGGAAACCACTGGATGGCTGGAACAGTAGAAAAATGGTTAGCTGTGATATGAACTATACTTGAATTGTAGCATCATACAAACATCCTTAACAAAAACATCACAGTTAAAGCTGTGTATGAGTCTTCCTCTGTCCTGTTCAGCCTTCTTTCGCAACAATTTTCAGTCAAGATTTAATGAGTGTTTTAGTGTATTTTCTGTGTCTGTAAATGGCCCAAACAAAACCTTTTTCCATTTTGCTGGTTTTCCAGGAGTCGACCTTGAAGAGTCTTCTGAGCGCTCTGTGGAATCTGTCAGCTCACAGCATCGACAACAAGGTGGCGATCTGTTCAGTGGACGGAGCTCTGGGCTTCCTGGTCAGCACACTGACGTACCGATGTCAGACCAACTCGCTTGCCATCATTGAGAGCGGCGGAGGGATCCTTCGTAACGTGTCGAGTCTGGTTGCCACACGAGAAGACTACAGGTAGGTTTCTGAGACTCAAACACTGAATGTCACATTAGTAAAGAAATTTCATCCTTTTTGAGTGTGAATTTTCATTCTTGACGTTGTAAATAGTTTGACAAACAAATCCCAACTCAAGGGCCACTTGCTAGCTTTTTCTGGAGCTGTCAGCCGCATCTAATGGTCTTCATTAGCATATTGTGTTTGTTCAGTTGTCATGGAGATGCCTCAGTTGGAATCTTAGGTTACTTGATGACAACTGAGCAAACACCATCTGCTGATAAAGACCTGAGATGTGGTTGAAAACTCCAGAAACAGCTAGTAAGTCAAACTTGAGTTAAGACTTTTTTGTCACCCTTAATGACTTTTAGTTGGACACAAGATTTTGTTATTCTCAAAGTCAAACATGAGTATCACATTGAAGTTAAAGTGAATTTTAATTAACTCTACTGATTTTTGCAATTAATAAATAATGCAGTACAGAATTTTCTCAACAGCCTGCTCATACCACTGCATTATGATGTAACTATCAAGTAACGTTGACAATAATAAAAGCAGATATGATCACAATTAGATAACTAAAGCAAATTTCAAGTTACTGCAAGTTGATCTTTATACCATAATAATAAAGTTAATGGAAAAAACACATAGAATGATCTAAAAGAAACCCAAAATACTATTGCATGCTTTAGAAAATGGCCTGGAGTGAGGTAAAGTATTTGTAGTAAAATGGGCTAAAACATGCAAAACCACTGGCACGCCCCTTTAACAATAACTATAGCAAGCAATAATTTGCTTCTGCTAGACGCAAAAAAATTATTAAAATGTCTTTTCTTTCTTTCTCCACAGGCAAATCCTCAGGGACCACAACTGCCTCCACACTCTCCTGCAGCACCTGCGTTCCCACAGCCTGACCATAGTGAG
Organism: Macquaria ambigua; assembly: GCA_008360985.2. Taxonomy (NCBI): domain Eukaryota; kingdom Metazoa; phylum Chordata; class Actinopteri; order Centrarchiformes; family Percichthyidae; genus Macquaria; species Macquaria ambigua. The sequence continues at coordinate 11,300 of VMKM01003592.1, read as the reverse complement.
CAACGCCTGCGGGACTCTGTGGAACCTTTCTGCTCGAAGTCCGAAAGACCAGGAACTGCTTTGGGACCTTGGGGCAGTTAGCATGCTGCGCAACCTTATCCACTCCAAGCACAAGATGATAGCCATGGGCAGTGCTGCAGCTTTAAGGAACCTCCTCACCAATCGACCCCTGAAATATAAGGATGCTGCAGTTGTATCCCCTGGCTCCTGCATGCCCTCGCTCTACATGAGGAAACAGAAAGCTCTGGAGGCGGAGCTGGATGCAAAACACCTAGCGGAGACTTTTGATACCCTTGAGAAACAGAGCCCCAAGCACCTGACCCTCAACAAGCCGCTACGGCACATTGAGAGTCTGGCGAAGGATTACGCATCTGATTCTGGTTGTTTTGACGATGATGAGGCCCCCATTGTTTCCAGTAGCTTGGACACTGGGAGCTTCTCTATGTTGTCCATGTTCCTTACCAACTCTAACTTCCTGCAAAACCAGCCACGTAAGAGGGACAGTGAACCTGAGAGAGACATAGACCAACCTCAGATGGCCGAGAAGAGACATGCACCTTCTGACGATGTGGTATCTGCCGCAGCAGAGAAACTTGCAAAAAAGATTACCAACACGGTTGCCAAGATCGACAGGTTAGTGGAGGACATCACCATGCACACGTCCTCGGAGGACAGTTTTAGCCTCAGCTCTGAGGACCACCTGGCGGACTGGCCTTATGGACTGGATGAACTCAATGAAGCCCGGGCAAAATCATGCTCCCCCTGCCGTCTCTCTGATACAAGTAGCTTGGCCCACAGAGAACGCCTCAGTAGAGCCCATGCCCTCTTGCGGCTCAAAACTGCCCATACAAGTGTATCAACAGACAGCCTAAACAGTGGAAGCACCAGTGATGGCTACTGCGGCAGCAAAGACCAGATGCGACCCGCTCCAAGAGCTCTAATGATGCAACAACGACCCAACCAACTTGATCTCAAGGTGGCTCATCAAGATTACCTTAATGTAGGACCTTCTGTTCTGAATGAGACTAACCAGCATGATATTCCTGAGAGAGATTCCGTGGACAACAAAGATGTGAAAGCTCTAGAGCTCAGCAGCACAGATACAGAAAAGAACCAGGATCAACCTGTACAAACACCTGTCAGTGCATCCACTAAAGTCTCCTCTGATGTCAGCATGACTTCAATTAAACTGTCTCCTTCTTATCAACAGGTACCGCTCATTCAGAGTGTGGCCAAATTTGGTGTAGCAAAGACGGCCATCAATGTCCAGGCTGCCCAAGCAATGAGGAGGCAAGCATGGGTACCTACTGTGATGACTGGAGGGAGTATTACAAAATTTTCTCCAATGACATCCACCAGAAGCCCAACCATTGGGACGATGGAGACGGTCCAGAAATACTCGGTGGAGAACACCCCGATTTGCTTCTCCCGCTGCAGTTCCCTTTCTTCCCTCTCTTCTGGTGATGGAGCACTGGATGGACAAAGTGAAAATGAGCTGGAGAGTGACTCGTCATTAGAAATAATTGAAGTGGAGAATGAAGAAGTGGTGAAGAGAGCTGAAGAGGATGAAACCTTGGAGGATCTGAGTGACAGCCAACTGCTGATGACTGACTCAAAAACCTTCCCCAGCAAAGAGACCGATCCCATTGAGATCCCCTGTCCTGCCAAAAAGGAAAAGGTGTTCCTTAGAGGAGCTTCACCAGCCATACTTGAAGACAGATCTCCATCCAGTTCATCTGAGAACTACATCCACGAGACACCCCTGGTAATGAGTCGCTGTAGCTCAGTCAGTTCTCTGGGCAGCTTTGAGTCTCCCTCTATTGCCAGCTCAATCCAAAGTGATCCATGCAGTGAGATGATTGATGGAACAATAAGCCCTAGTGATCTTCCCGACAGCCCAGGGCAAACCATGCCTCCTAGTCGAAGTAAAACTCCATGTTGCGTTGAGTCAAATGGACAAGAAACACAGACCACAGGAATAGCAGGCCAGTGGGAAAGCAGCCTGCGAAAGTTCATGGAGATCGCAGACTCCAAGGAGAGGTTTAACCTTCCTCCTGACCTGGACACCATGATCTACTTCACTGTGGAAAAGCCCACTGAGAACTTCTCTTGTGCTTCGAGCTTAAGTGCTCTGCCTCTTCACGAACACTACATACAGAAAGATGTTGAGCTGAAATTGACCCCCCTACTCCAGCAAAATGACAAAAATCTTCCTTTCCCTGATGAGGAGCAAGGACTCGACCATGGGGAGAGATATAGTGAGGGCAACTCAGACGATGACATAGAAATCTTAAAGGAATGCATCAACTCAGCAATGCCCTCCAAGTTCAGAAAAGTAAGACCTTCCCTGATGACTACAATCCCTCCTCATATTCTCAATTCCCAGATCCGAAAACCAATACATCTTCCAGTGTACATGATGCTCCCAAATGGCAAAACCCAAATGTGTACTGGTAGGAGAATTGTCATCCCACAAAAGGACTTAAAATTTGATGATTCATCCTTCACTGATTCTGCGGAAGGTACGCCTGTCAACTTCTCCAGCACAACATCGCTAAGTGATGAAACACTTCAGTATCCAGTGAAGGAGAGGGGGGCTAAAGACTGCACAGCTAAAGGTATGAACAAACAGGAAATGCTTGACGATGAGGCAAAGAGGATCGAAGACTTGAGGATATTCTCACACTTCCACAAACCCAACAGGATGAACTACCCACCTGAGATACAAATGAACCGAACAACCAAACATGTCATTCCCACCCAGAGGGTGCTGATGCAAAGCAAAGAGGTAGCCGATAGAGTGGCAAGCCAAAGAAATCGTGATCAGTCTCCTAATCAACAAAAGAAGAGGCAAGGTCAAGGCCCAGTCAGGAAACTCGAACTGCCAGTCATAAAGCAAAACAAAGAAGGTAACCTTAATGTGGGATCACAAAAAGGAAACACAATCTTTCGACAAATGACACGTTCTTCAGAGGACAGTAACGGCTTCTATGATGACGAAAATGAAAAAGATGAAGCAATGAAACAAACAAGTAGAAATACTCTCTCCCGGAGCATGACAAATATTGGCAGGATTGATAATTCCCAAGGAAAGTCCAGAGGGTTTCACAGGATAAAACAGAATCTGATAAAGGATGACTCCCTGGCATGTTACTCACTCAGCTCCTCTCTTAGTTCACTGAGTGATGCTGAGTTTGAGGATCATAAATCAAAAGCCCAGCAAATATGGTACAAAAACAGACACAACAAAACACTGAATATGGTGCAACAAACAAAGCCAATGACCATTCACAGCCAATATGAAGAGCCAAGCTCACCAAGCTCTGTCAGCATGGATTCAGAGGATGACCTCCTTCAGAAATGCATAACATCTGCAATGCCCAAGCAGAGAAGGAAGCTTGCTGCCAGGAAGAAGAAAGCAGAAAATACTCAAAAACAAAAACAAAAGGCCTCTGATGGGTGGAACATGGATGAGGAAATGGATAGTGATGATACGGCATGGGATAAAGATTCAGACCTCAATAGTGTTGAATGGAGAGCCATACAAGAAGGTGCTAATTGTGTTGTCACTGGGCTGCAAGCATCAAAGTCTCAAGAACCATCCTCTGAAGAGACTGAATCAGTCCTGTCATTCATGTCAACATCCAGCTTTACACCCAAAGAAAGGAAGTTTGCAAAAGACAAAAAGGCAAATAAACCTCTAGACTTTGCTCAGCGCAAACCAGTTCCAAACTTACCAGTTGTTTTCAGAGGCAGGACAGTGATCTATACACCGAAAAAGGAGACAGCTCCATCACAAAGACCTCCTCCCAGAAAAGTACCAACCAAGACAGATGCTCCAAAGAACCCAAGCCTTGCTCAGCACAGATCAAAGAGCCTTCACCGATTAGGCCGCCCCCAGGACACTGAACTGTCTTTGCCAAAGAGAAGCTCTACTCCACCTCCAAGGATACCAAAAAGTTCATCCTCTGGATCATCGCAAAGCTCTACACCATCCAAACAGTCGCAGAAGAAGATAACATCCCCGACTCAGACAAATAAATCCATCCAGAAAAAGAATGCCTCACCAGCTAGAAGCCCGCCAGCTTGTAGTCCCCCTGAAAGAAAGGGACGATCTCCTGTTGTGAATCAAAATGAAAAATCCCCACCACCTAAAACTCAGAAGTCCCCTGTCCGAATCCCTTTTATGCAAAATTCAGTCAGGCCCAGACCTCTTTCACCTCTAGTGACAGGCAGACAAACAAATCAGGTCAATGGGAAAAGGGTGCCACCCTCCAATCGATTTGAACTGGTCAGGATGACTTCTGTCCATTCAAGTGGTGGTGAGTCTGATCGCAGTGGATTCTTGAGACAGCTGACTTTCATTAAGGAATCAAAGACTGTGCTGAGACGTGATGGCTCTGTACGCAACATGCCTGGTTCTCAGAATGGATCCCCCCACAGAGCAGTTCCTGGAGCTTCAGCTGTCTTCCTTTGCTCATCACGCTGTCAGGAACTTAAGGCAGCTGTGCAAACCCAGAGAAGGGTGCAAGTAAAAAGTCCAGGACAAACACAGCAAGTCCAGAGGCCAGACCATGGCCTTCAGAAGCAGACTACAACCCTTTCTAGAGCGACCTCCAGTGAAAGGGACCTATCTGCAAGACGCCAAGGCAGGAGAACTAGCTCTGAAAGCCCCTGCAGGGTGGCTCAGCGAAACGGGCCTGGAAGAGTGTCTGGAGCCAGGCGGCAACAAGACAAAGATACCTTTAAACGTCACGCCTCATCACCAAGCATAAACATACTGAGCCGAGTGACCAGCCGTTCTTCCCTCCGCTCTTCATCATCTGATTCGAGTGGAAAAGCAAAGAGTGAGGATGATACAAAGAAGAAGGGGCAGAGATCTGCATCTCGGCTAAATGACAGAGTCACCTGGAGGAGGATCAGGGATGAAGATGTACCTCAGATCTTGAAAAGCACTCTGCCAGCCAATGCATTACCTCTGGTGCCTTCTCCTGACGAGGAAAAGCCAAAGCCACCAGCTCTTCCAGGAAAACTGCCAACCATTCTACTTGCATCTCGCAAGACAAGTGACGCAACAGTCCAGACAGAAGAGTTTTCAAACAACAAGACCAACTCGAGCACCTCTCCAACAGTCGAAATATCTCCAGTGATCTCAGAGGAAGTAGCCCGACTAGCACTACTCAGAAAGTTTAGTGCCACCTCTGGGAGTAACCTCCAGGATGGAGATTCAGACGGCTCCCTTAGGAGTCACAGCACTGTCGCCACAGGAACATCAGACAGCCACGTGGGTGGACTTGTCCATTTCCGCCAAGGATCCCCCAGCAAGGCCGCCCGAGTCACTCCATTTAATTACATCCCAAGCCCCATTGCCTGCTGCCTACAAGACACACAAAGCCAAGCAGCCACAATCAATCAGAAGCCAGGGGAAAAAAGTGAGTCGTAGGACATTTATTGGACAACATGGACGGCATGGATGGTGTTCCTGAATGAAACTCTGCGCTCAGGTGGACAGACTAGGAGTGTGCTGGTCCCTATACCTCGGGTGTTGACCCTTTACTTTCCCCATTCGTTGCATTCAAGTTTTTCTCTCTGAACAATTGATCACAGCTTCCATCTACCATTCACAAAGGGTTGGATGTATGCATTGAGACAAGTCTGATATGAACAGACCGTCAAAAACTTTCAGAGATGCACTTCAGAGAAAAATCTTACATGAAAAGGAAGTGCATCCTTTTGTACTTTTTTTGTATTTGAAGAATAATCATTGCCTGGTAGAAATGTAGTGAAAACATAAAGCAAAAGACAATGAACTTGATTTCAGCACATAAATCACCATCGGTCTCCTGGACAGAATCGATAAAAGAACAATATTATGCAAACTTCTGAAGGATAACTTGGCTGGACTTCTACCTGAAAAAGGTACAAACTGTGGCGGACTGTTGAAAGACTCTCACAAAAGACACAAATACACTGACATGTAAAGTCTTTTTTTTTTTTTACATACAGTACATCAACGCTTTGGGCCTTTGCCTCACCAATCAACTGAATATGATACACTGTTAACCTTTCCTGTTACATATACGGAGCCCAGTGGGGTTGGGGGTACATTTTTGATAAAACATTTCTTTGAATTAATAGTGCAATCACCTTTATTCCACTTGTCTTTGTTCTTTCAACACACACACTAGCTGTAGACATCTAAAAAATTATATTTTGATCTTGGACTGAGATATGTGAATAGACTTTTCGGCTGTCTTTTGGCAGCTCAACACAATGTTGTGTTATCAGTAACATCCCTTGTAATGTGTATTATAGGTTAACAGAACATAAAACGTATCCTGTTCAAAACTTAAACCTTAAAGCAAAAAATTTAGCACAAGATAAAAATAAAAGTTATTTCGAAACACAATTTTTGAGGGCACAAAAAATAAATTTAAGGGAACTGATTACCTATAAACTACTAACTTGAGGGTTTCTAGTGGTTGATATGGATAAGATTTATCACCTACTTGTGGGAATTAAATAAGTATACTGAGCACTCAAACTATTAATGAGGGTATGATTTATCAGAACTGTTCACCGCGACACCTACTGGACTCTAGTTCCATCACGGCTGCAGAAAATATTATAGCAACTACTGTTATTTTCCAAACTATCAGCTGATTCTGAGCAATTTCACACTCTCCTGTACTCTTTGTCTTAATCAGTATTGTAAATAACATGCATATATACAAAATCTTCAAAGCTTCCCGGTGGTCAAAGGAATCTCTGTGTTGCTCCCTGACAGCATGCCAATATATTCACTGACTGTATACACACACCTGTTACCATTGTGGACACTGGAAGACGATGTTGTTATTCAGTGGTAAAATACTTTCTAAAGCCCGACGAGAGCATACTAGCCATCTGTATTCAAGTGCCGCAAAGACCTATAATGCTATAAACTGTCAGCGTAGATGAACAAAGCCTCTGTTAATTGAATATGATGACATTATATTTGTGTTTGCTACTAGATTCAGACACTGTTTGCTGTTCAGTATTTCCTGTCAAGAAACTAAAAGATTTGATTCAATGATGGTTGGGCTTTGAGTCGATGGACGCGTCCTTGCGGAAGTTATCCTCTGGAAGTCTTTATAACGTGTTAATATCTGCTTAACTGTGTTGCTGTAAAAGTAGTGATAGGTCGAGAAGAAGTCGAATATTAAGACGATGAATATTCTCTGTAGTTGTACCATCACTCCTCCATGTGTGCTCGGAGATCAAAGACAGCAGAGTGCTGGACAGAAAGAACATTAATCTACATTAAGGGGCTGTTTATTCATAAGAGCAAGGTTTGTATTTTCCACCCTATTGTATTTCCAAAGCATGTTTTGAGTATGAATAACGCCCAAGTAGCTTTTGAATGCAAACCCTTCAAGTCCCACTGGCCATTATGAGATATACAAGTGATATGCCACCGAAATCTACTTTATCTTTTCAATATTGAACACTCACCTATTGTATATGGGTTCAAATAAGGGTCAATGAGATTTTGAGCTTGTGAAATGACGTTAAATAATTTCAAAACCTGTGGTTGTACATAAACTTTTGTAAAAACTCTGCATGAAATTCAAGTTTGTAAAAGGGAGAATGTCTATATAAAATTTGTGCACAAATTATATCAACGTTGTGGTTACACACACACACACACACACACACACACACACACACACTTAAGTACAGATTTAAAGCAGAAAACTGAAGTTACACATGCAAACACACATCTAAGTTAAAAGTACGAAAACCTGTGTTGATATCATTTCTGCACAATTTATTTATTTTTTGAGATTCTCAATTTTGTCCACAGCTACAAACAGCTGAGCAATATGTCAAAATAATTCAATTAATTCAAATGTTTGATTTGATGTGTAAAATGTCTACATTATGATTATGTAGTTATTACAGCGTGCACAGGAAGGTTTCGTCACGTAGATGATAGCTACATTAGCTGTCTTGAGTCACGACAGTCCCGTAAACTGTTACGTGAATAGTTACACTATAAGCACACCTGCTGTGGATTACAGGACTGTCGTGACTCCAGATGGCTGAGTCTTGCCATATCATAGCGAATCAAACGATCGTATCTATGAGAGGAACAGACTGAAAAAAGGCCGCTTTTGTTTCACCTCTTCTAACCAAACGAGAGGTGAAGCCACAGGAGTCGACTGCAATAGTGGATGGATTCTACTATGTTCACTACTACAGTCAAAATCTTTTTGTCCCTTATTTGAGCCCATACCTGTAGGCTTGAAAGGTGGATTTATAAACTTTGCAGTTGAGTGTTTGATACTCCAAAGACAGATTGTTGGGGGGAGAATCCCTTTAACAGCCCCTATAAGTAAAATCAGGATGAAAAGATGAAAGTTGTGTGAACGAGACGCACTGGGAATTTAGCTCCATGTTTAAAAGCCATCAGAAGGTCCTGGAGGTTAGTCACTGTCTGCGGCTTTGTTCATGCCTGGCTGGAGACGGGTTCATGTCCAAACTAATGCAGATGAGTTTTAAATAATGTACCTTATGCTCTGCATTTACTTTCAATTCACAAACTAAATATTTAACAATTCTGGATAGATCCAATGAATCTGAACGTGCATGTGACTGAATCGGTTTTAAAACAGAAAATTAGATAATTTATTCGATGACTCTGGAGAGGAGAAAACCTTTGGTTTAATGGACATGAGTTATTAGGTGATACCTGTGTCACCTGGTCATAATGGCGGCGAGGTCCCAGCCTTTCAAGCGTGAACAAGACCACAGAGGCGTATGGTGCCATGTGAAATAGGCAAAGCGACAGAGGTGTGTCATTCTAAATGTTTTCATCCAATAAAAAGTGACGTGTTTCATTAAACCGCTGTGTCACCTTTCCTTCTTTCAGACGCAGGTGTGCAACTGATAAAGTTTGGTAAAAACTACAGTAAAGAGATGTGACACAAGACATGACATCAACAACGTAGTGCTGTTTATTTGTTGTTGTGAAATATTCACTGATACCTCGTCAATAAGAAGGCGTTCAGACTGAACATGAAGCGAGTTTTAGAGGCACGTATAAACAAATCAATGCAAAAACGTGATAAGATTGAGTGAAGACGCAACTCGTGATGTTACTCGAAGCAGACGACTCGACAGTATCGACCTGTAAAGGTGATGTACTGCAGCAAGATCACTAGACGCTTCAATACACCAAGAATGACGAGACACCATCGTTACGTCCCACAGATCAGAGGTCTGGTTTTACATACTGGATGTTCTTGTCAAGCTTCACACTCTGTTATAAGAGGTCTGTTTTTATAATATAAGCTTTTTTAAAATAAATATAAATGACAGCAGTGAGACCGCTTAATGAAACTCACTGGTTCATCATGAGGTTCAAGGTTTTTAAAGTCTGTCTTACATACTACATCTACATATCTAACAATATGCCAGTATGAAGTGAAACAGGTTTTTCTTGCTGTAATCATTCCTCCTGTTCATAGTGAACAATAAAAGATCCCTTCCTAACATGCTTTCAGTGGAAGTGATGTGGACAAAATCCACAGTCCTCATTTAGTGCAAAAATACAATCCAAAGTTTACCTGAAACTAATATCAGTAGAGTTAGACAAATCAAGTTCTTTAAAGTCTTTATAAACTGGAGATTTACAGTTAGTCTTTTTGTTTCCTCACTGAGCTGAAGAGGAGGGATGATGAGAAAAGAGAGAAGTTAGTACTAAAAAGACTGTAACCTTGAATCTACTTGATTTGATTAACTCAGACTGCTGAAGCCTCATGCTGAGGACTTCAGATAAACTTTGGAATAAGGGATCTTCTGATGTCCAGTATGAACAGAAGGAATGATTACGGCACCTGACTACTGCTTTAAGACAGAACCTATCCTTTAATCCTGCCATACCATGTGTTGCGCAGCAGATGTCACCATCTTGACTGCAACAGACGCCTCGAAACAATGAAGGATCTTCAGCACAGCTGCTTCATAGAGCTTCAGAAAGCATAGTTTCCCACATCTCTATATGCAAATGTGCGACGTGAGCGAAACAATCTTAAGGATTTACCTTCAGAAACGTACAGAGATTAGAGGAAAACCAAGTGAAAGGCGACTTAACACGGACTAAACAAACACTCCATCGTGGAATAAAACGGCTCCACATTCAGTCTGAACTTCTCTGAACACTTTACATCTGATCTGATGAGCAACAAGGGTTGAAATGGCTGATAAATCCATTACTCTTCAGTTCTGATAATTGACTGTAATCACATCCTTTGTCAAGTAAAACTACCAAAGATTTCTTAAACATGAGAATTAGTTTGGTTTCCCTCATTTAACACAAATGTAATAGTTTTTAGTGACTGATGTCCAGGAACAATACGTTTTAGTTTAGTTTAACATCACTTCACACTCTGGTAATTTGTCATTTATGGTGATATTTTGTATATTAAGTGATTAATTGAAAATGTACATCTATTGATAATGAAAGTAATCATTGTATCAGTCAAGATATCAGTCTTATTTTACTGTTTACTTTCAGCTGTACTGGAGCTGATGAAGTTACCCGCTGATACAAACATTTCCTGCTGCTGTTATCATCAGCAACAACCCTCACATACACACACACACACATATTTAAGTTGTGAGGTCAGAGGTCAGAGGACAGCCAACACCGAGCTCCTGAGGCACCACCAGTGTCTGGTTAGAGAGCAGTCAGCTGAGCCACCAGGCCCTCTGAACTGAGAGGGAGAGAGTCTCTGACAGAGGGGTCAGAGAGTAGAGTCAGAGTGCTTGACCTTTGACCTCTGCCACGTCTCTCTCCAGGTGCTCCCCCGCCGCTCGCAGCTCCTCCCTCTGTCGCAGCAGCCGACCTCGAACCTCCTGCAGCCGCTCGTTCAGCTCCAGATACTGACGGCACTGCTGGAACCTCAAGTCCACATCGCTGTCTGAAAGCTGGGACGAGTCTGAGGAGGGAAACAACCAGAGAACAGTCAGTAAACTACAGGAGAAGAACCAATCAGTAAACTACAGGAGAACAGTCAGTAAACTACAGGAGAACCAATCAGTAAACTACAGGAGAACAGTCAGTAAACTACAGGAGAACCAGGCAGTAAACTACAGGAGAACCAGGCAGTAAACTACAGGAGAAGAACCAATCAGTAAACTACAGGAGAAGAACCAATCAGTAAACTACAGGGGAACCGGCAGTAAACTACAGGAGAACCAATCAGTAAACTACAGGAGAACCAATCAGTAAACTACAGGAGAACAGTCAGTAA